>JAUJYP020001377.1:0-65636 GCA_030674075.2 Linum usitatissimum
ATTGAAGGGGAAAAGATGAAACGAGTTCAAATTTGAATTGCGGAAATAACCAAGTTTAGACAAAATCCATACAAGTCTCAGTTTCGGAAACGAGAAACAAGGGAAAAAAACAATAAGTTGAGAAATAAGTAAGGAAAATTGTAAAGAAGTTTATGTTCATCTCGAGAGCGCGTGTTAAGGTTGAAGACGAGTAGTGGTGCTTGATATTTCGAAGACTAGTCGATACGTGCTTGACGGTATGTCACCCAAGGGCTTGATGGGTAGACTATCATGGTCTTGTACGAAGTTAGTCACGGGCATGGTGGAAAGGCCATCCACGGGCATACCAAGAGCGAGCCATGGACGTTGTGGATAGGGACATAACGGGCATGTCTAAAAGGTGGTAACGGTCATGGGTTGTGGTTGACCACGACCCTGATATTCATTAGGCCACAAGCATGATAGATAGGAAACATAAGGAGTTGCAAGGGAGCAGAACAAGAAGTAAACGCAAAGGAAATTTAGTGAAAGACTCATACGATTGAAGGGGAAAAGATGAAACGAGTTCAAATTTGAATTGCGGAAATAACCAAGTTTAGACAAAATCCATACAAGTCTCGGTTTCGGAAACGAGAAACAAAGGGAAAAAAACAATAAGTTCGAAATAAGTAAGGAAAATGGTAAAAAGAAGTTTATGTTCATCTCGAAAGCGTGTTAAGGTTGAAGACGGTAGTGGTGCGGAAACTTTGAAGACTGGTCAGTTACGTGCTTGACGGTATGTCACCCAAGGGCTTGATGGGTAGCTGATCATGGTCTTGTATGAAGTAAGTCACGGGCATGGTGGAAGGCCAGCCACGGGCATACCAAGAGCAGGCCATGGACGTTGTGGATAGGGACATAACGGGCATGTCTAAAAGGTGGTAACGGTCATGGGTTGTGGTTGACCACGACCGTGATATTCATTAGGCCACAAGCGTGATAGATAGGAAACATAAGGCGGTGCCGGGGAGCGAACAAGAAGTAAACGCAAAGGAAATTTAGTGAAAGACTCATACGATTGAAGGGGAAAAGATGAAACGAGTTCAAATTTGAATTGCGGAAATAACCAAGTTTAGACAAAATCCATACAAGTCTCGGTTTCGGAAACGAGAAACAAGGAAAAAACAATAAGTTCATAAATAAGTAAGGAAAATGGTAAAAAGAAGTATATGTTCATCTCAGAAAGCGTGTTAAGGTTGAAGACAGTAGTGGTGCTTGATATTTCGAAGACCAGTCAGTTACGTGCTTGACGGTATGTCACCCAAGGGCTTGATGGGTAGCTGATCATGGTCTTGTATGAAGTTAGTCACGGGCATGGTGGAAGGCCGGCCACGGGCATACCAAGAGCGAGGCCATGGACGTTGTGGATAGGGACATAACGGGCATGTCTAAAAGGTGGTAACGGTCATGGGTTGTGGTTGACCACGACCGTGATATTCATTAGGCCACAAGCGTGATAGATAGGAAACATAAGGCGGTGCCAGGGAGCAGAACAAGAAGTAAACGCAAAGGAAATTTGGTGAAAGACTCATACGATTGAAGGGGAAAAGATGAAACGAGTTCAAATTTGAATTGCGGAAATAACCAAGTTTAGACAAAATCCATACAAGTCTCGGTTTCGGAAACGAGAAACAAGGGAAAAAAACAATAAGTTCAGAAATAAGTAAGGAAAATGGTAAAAAGAAGTTTATGTTCATCTCGGAAAGCGTGTTAAGGTTGAAGACGGTAGTGGTGCTTGGAAACTTTGAAGACTAGTCGGTTACGTGCTTGACGGTATGTCACCCAAGGGCTTGATGGGTAGCTGATCATGGTCTTGTATGAAGTTAGTCACGGGCATGGTGGAAGGCCGGCCACGGGCGTACCAAGAGCGAGGCCATGGACGTTGTGGATAGGGACATAACGGGCATGTCTAAAAGGTGCTAACGGTCATGGGTTGTGGTTGACCACGACCGTGATATTCATTAGGCCACAAGCGTGATAGATAGGAAACATAAGGCGGTTCCAGGGAGCAGAACAAGAAGTAAACGCAAAGGAAATTTAGTGAAAGACTCATACGATTGAAGGGGAAAAGATGAAACAAGTTCAAATTTGAATTGCGGAAATAACCAAGTTTAGACAAAATCCATACAAGTCTCGGTTTCGGAAACGAGAAACAAGGGGAAAAAAAACAATAAGTTCATAAATAAGTAAGGAAAATGGTAAAAAGAAGTTTATGTTCATCTCGGAAAGCGTGTTAAGGTTGAAGACGGTAGTGGTGCTTGATACTTTGAAGACCTAGTCGGTTACGTGCTTGACGGTATGTCACCCAAGGGCTTGATGGGTAGCTGATCATGGTCTTGTATGAAGTTAGTCACGGGCATGGTGGAAGGCCGGCCCGGGCATACCAAGAGCGAGGCCATGGACGTTGTGGATTGGGACATAACGGGCATGTCTAAAAGGTGGTAACGGTCATGGGTTGTGGTTGACCACGACCGTGATATTCATTAGGCCACAAGCGTGATAGATAGGAAACATAAGGCGGTGCCAGGGAGCAGAACAAGAAGTAAACGCAAAGGAAATTTAGTGAAAGACTCATACGATTGAAGGGGAAAAGATGAAACGAGTTCAAATTTGAATTGCGGAAATAACCAAGTTTAGACAAAATCCATACAAGTCTCGGTTTCGGAAACGAGAAACAAGGGAAAAAAACAATAAGTTCAGAAATAATTAAGGAAAATTGTAAAAAGAAGTTTATGTTCATCTCAGAAAGCGTGTTAAGGTTGAAGACAGTAGTGGTGTTGGAAACTTTGAAGACTAGTCAGTTACGTGCTTGACGGTATGTCACCCAAGGGCTTGATGGGTAGCTGATCATGGTCTTGTATGAAGTTAGTCACGGGCATGGTGGAAGGCCAGCCACGGGCATACCAAGAGCAGGCCATGGACGTTGTGGATGGGGACATAACGGGCATGTCTAAAAGGTGGTAACGGTCATGGGTTGTGGTTGACCACGACCGTGATATTCATTAGGCCACAAGCGTGATAGATAGGAAACATAAGGCGTTGCCGAGGAGCGCGAACAAGAAGTAAACGCAAAGAAAATTTAGTGAGAGACTCATACGATTGAAGGGGAAAAGATGAAACGAGTTCAAATTTGAATTGCGGAAATAACCAAGTTTAGAAAAAATCCATACAAGTCTCGGTTTTGGAAACCAGAAACAAGGGAACAAAACAATAAGTTCATAAATAAGTAAGGAAAATTGTAAAAAGAAGTTTATGTTCATCTCAGAAAGCATGTTAAGGTTGAAGACAGTAGTGGTGCTGGAAACTTTGAAGACTAATCAGTTACGTGCTTGACGGTATGTCACCGAAGGGCTTGATGGGTAGCTGATCATGGTCTTGTATGAAGTTAGTCACAGCCATGGTTGAAGGCCAGCCACGGGCATACCAAGTAGGCCATGGACGTTGTGGATAGGGACATAACGGGCATGTCTAAAAGGTGGTAACGGTCATGGGTGGTGGTTGACCACGACCGTGATATTCATTAGGCCACAAGCATGATAGATAGGACACATAAGGCGTTGCAAGGGAGCGGAGAACAAGAAGTAAACGCAAAGGAAATTTAGTGAAAGACTCGTACGATTGAAGGGAAAAGATGTAACGAGTTCAAATTTGATTTGCGGAAATAACCAAGTTTAGACAAAATCCATACATGTCTCGGTTTCGGAAACGAGAAACAAGGGAAAAAACAATAAGTTCGGAAATAAGTAAGGAAAATTGTAAAAGAAGTTTATATTCATCTCGCGAAAGCGTGTTAAGGTTGAAGACGATAGTGGTGTTGGAAACTTTGAAGACTAATCAGTTACGTGCTTGACGGTATGTCATCCAAGGGCTTGATGGGTAGCCTATCATGGTCTTGTATGAAGTTAGTCACGGGCATGGTGGAAGGCCAGCCACGGGCATACCAAGAGCAGGCCATGGACGTTGTGGATGGGGACATAACGGGCATGTCTAAACGGTGGTAACGGTCATGGGTTGTGGTTGACCACGACCGTGATATTCATGAGGCCACAAGCGTGATAGATAGGAAACATAAGGCGTTGCCAGGGAGCAGAACAAGAAGTAAACGCAACGGAAATTTAGTGAAAGACTCATACGATTGACGGGGGAAAGATGAAACGAGTTCAAATTTGAATTTCGGAAATAACCAAGTTTAGAAAAAATCCATACAAGTCTCGGTTTCAGAAATGAGAAACAAGGGGAACAAAACAATAAGTTCATAAATAAGTAAGGAAAATTGTAAAAAGAAGTTTATGTTCATCTCAGAAAGCATGTTAAGGTTGAAGACGGTAGTGGTCTTTGGATACTTTGAAGACTAATCGGTTACGTGCTTGACGGTATGTCACCGAAGGGCTTGATGGGTAGCCGATCATGGTCTTGTATGAAGTTAGTCACGGCCATGGTTGAAGGCCATCCACGGGCGTACCAAGAGTAGGCCATGGACGTTGTGGATAGGGACATAACGGGCATGTCTAAAAGGTGGTAACGGTCATGGGTGGTGGTTGACCACGACCGTGATATTCATTAGGCCACAAGCATGATAGATAGGACACATAAGGCGTTGCAAGGGAGCGAACAAGAAGTAAACGCAAAGGAAATTTAGTGAAAGACTCATACGATTGAAGGGGAAAAGATGTAACGAGTTCAAATTTGATTTGCGGAAATAACCAAGTTTAGAAAAAATCCATACATGTCTCGGTTTCGGAAACGAGAACAAAGAAAACAAGGAAAAAAAACAATAAGTTCGAAATAAGTAAGGAAAATTGTAAAAAGAAGTTTATATTCATCTCGAAAGCGTGTTAAGGTTGAAGACGGTAGTGGTGTTGGAAACTTTGAAGACTAATGGGTTACGTGCTTGACGGTATGTAATCCAAGGGCTTGATGGGTAGCGATCATGGTCTTGTATGAAGTTAGTCACGGGCATGGTGGAAGGCCGGCCACGGGCATACCAAGAGCAAGGCCATGGACGTTGTGGATGGGGACATAACGGGCATGTCTAAACGGTGGTAACGGTCATGGGTTGTGGTTGACCACGACCGTGATATTCATGAGGCCACAAGCGTGATAGATAGGAAACATAAGGCGTTGCCAGGGAGCAGAACAAGAAGTAAACGCAACGGAAATTTAGTGAAAGACTCATACGATTGACGGGGGAAAGATGAAACGAGTTCAAATTTGAATTTCGGAAATAACCAAGTTTAGAAAAAATCCATACAAGTCTCGGTTTCAGAAATGAGAAACAAGGGGAACAAAACAATAAGTTCATAAATAAGTAAGGAAAATTGTAAAAAGAAGTTTATGTTCATCTCAGAAAGCATGTTAAGGTTGAAGACGGTGAGTGGTGCTGGAAACTTTGAAGACTAATCAGTTACGTGCTTGACGGTATGTCACCGAAGGGCTTGATGGGTAGCTGATCATGGTCTTGTATGAAGTTAGTCACAGCCATGGTTGAAGGCCAGCCACGGGCATACCAAGAGTAGGCCATGGACGTTGTGGATAGGGACATAACGGGCATGTCTAAAAGGTGGTAACGGTCATGGGTGGTGTTGACCACGACCGTGATATTCATTAGGCCACAAGCATGATAGATAGGACACATAAGGCGTTGCAAGGGAGCAGAACAAGAAGTAAACGCAAAGGAAATTTAGTGAAGACTCATACGATTGAAGGGGAAAAGATGTAACGAGTTCAAATTTGATTTGCGGAAATAACCAAGTTTAGAAAAAATCCATACATGTCTCGGTTTCGGAAACGAGAAACAAGGGAAAAAAACAATAAGTTCGAAAATAATTAAGGAAAATTGTAAAAAGAAGTTTATATTCATCTCAGAAAGCGTGTTAAGGTTGAAGACAGTAGTGGTGTTGGAAACTTTGAAGACTAATCAGTTACGTGCTTGATGGTATGTAATCCAAGGGCTTGATAGGTAGCTGATCATGGTCTTGTATGAAGTTAGTCACGGGCATGGTGGAAGGCCAGCCACGGGCATACCAAGAGCAGGCCATGGACGTTGTGGATGGGGACATAACGGGCATGTCTAAACGGTGGTAACGGTCATGGGTTGTGGTTGACCACGACCGTGATATTCATGAGGCCACAAGCGTGATAGATAGGAAACATAAGGCGTTGCCGAGGAGCGAGAACAAGAAGTAAACGCAAAGGAAATTTAGTGAAAGACTCATACGATTGAAGGGGGAAAAGATGAAACGAGTTCAAATTTGAATTTCGGAAATAACCAAGTTTAGACAAAATCCATACAAGTCTCGGTTTCGGAAATGAGAAACAAGGGGAAAAAAACAATAAGTTCATAAATAAGTAAGGAAAATTGTAAAAGAAGTTTATGTTCATCTCGGAAAGCGTGTTAAGGTTGAAGACGATGTAGTGGTGCTTGAAACTTTGAAGACTAGTCGGTTACGTGCTTGACGGTATGTCACCCAAGGGCTTGATGGGTAGCTGATCATGGTCTTGTATGAAGTTAGTCACGGGCATGGTTGAAGGCCAGCCACGGGCATACCAAGAGCAGGCCATGGACGTTGTGGATAGGGACATAACGGGCATGTCTAAAAGGTGGTAACGGTCATGGGTGGTGTTGACCACGACCGTGATATTCATTAGGCCACAAGCATGATAGATAGGACACATAAGGCGGTGCCGGGGAGCGAACAAGAAGTAAACGCAAAGGAAATTTAGTGAAAGACTCATACGATTGAAGGGGAAAAGATGGAACCAGTTCAAATGTGAATTGCGGAAATAACCAAGTTTAGACAAAATCCATACAAGTCTCGGTTTCGGAAACGATAAACAAGGGGAAAAAAACAATAAGTTCAGAAATAAGTAAGGAAAATTGTAAAAAGAAGTTTATGTTCATCTCGGAAAGCGTGTTAAGGTTGAAGACAAGTAGTGGTGCTTGATATTTGAAGACTAATCGGTTACGTGCTTGACGGTATGTCACCCAAGGGCTTGATGGGTAGCCTATCATGGTCTTGTATGAAGTTAGTCACGGGCATGGTGGAAGGCCGGCCACGGGCATACCAAGAGCAGGCCATGGACGTTGTGGATGGGGACATAACGGGCATGTCTAAAAGGTGGTAACGGTCATGGGTTGTGGTTGACCACGACCGTGATATTCATTAGGCCACAAGCGTGATAGATAGGAAACATAAGGCGTTGCCGGGGAGCGAGAACAAGAAGTAAACGCAAAGGAAATTTAGTGAAAGACTCATACGATTGAAGGGGAAAAGATGAAACGAGTTCAAATTTGAATTGCGGAAATAACCAAGTTTAGACAAAATCCATACAAGTCTCGGTTTCGGAAACGAGAAACAAGGGAAAAAACAATAAGTTCAGAAATAAGTAAGGAAAATTGTAAAAAGAAGTTTATGTTCATCTCGGAAAGCGTGTTAAGGTTGAAGACGATGAGTGGTGCTTGATATTTTGAAGACTAATCGGTTACGTGCTTGACGGTATGTCACCCAAGGGCTTGATGGGTAGCTTATCATGGTCTTGTATGAAGTTAGTCACGGGCATGGTGGAAGGCCAGCCACGGGCATACCAAGAGCGAGGCCATGGACGTTGTGGATGGGGACATAACGGGCATGTCTAAAAGGTGGTAACGGTCATGGGTTGTGGTTGACCACGACCGTGATATTCATTAGGCCACAAGCGTGATAGATAGGAAACATAAGGCGTTGCCAGGGAGCGGAACAAGAAGTAAACGCAAAGGAAATTTAGTGAAAGACTCGTACGATTGAAGGGGAAAAGATGAAACGAGTTCAAATTTGAATTGCGGAAATAACCAAGTTTAGACAAAATCCATACAAGTCTCGGTTTCGGAAACGAGAAACAAGGGAAAAAAACAATAAGTTCAGAAATAAGTAAGGAAAATTGTAAAAAGAAGTTTATGTTCATCTCGAAAGCGTGTTAAGGTTGAAGACGGTAGTGGTGCTTGATACTTTCGAAGACTCGATCGGTTACGTGCTTGACGGTATGTCACCCAAGGGCTTGATGGGTAGCTTATCATGGTCTTGTATGAAGTTAGTCACGGGCATGGTGGAAGGCCGGCCACGGGCATACCAAGAGCGCAGGCCATGGACGTTGTGGATAGGGACATAACGGGCATGTCTAAAAGGTGGTAACGGTCATGGGTTGTGGTTGACCACGACCGTGATATTCATTAGGCCACAAGCATGATAGATAGGAAACATAAGGCGTTGCCGAGGGAAGAACAAGAAGTAAACGCAAAGGAAATTTAGTGAAAGACTCGTACGATTGAAGGGGAAAAGATGAAACGAGTTCAAATTTGAATTGCGGCAATAACCAAGTTTAGACAAAATCCATACTAGTCTCGGTTTCGGAACCGAGAAACAAGGGAAAAAAACAATAAGTTCAGAAATAAGTAAGGAAAATGGTAAAAAGAAGTTTATGTTCATCTCGAAAGCGTGTTAAGGTTGAAGACGGTAGTGGTGCTTGATATTTCGAAGACCGTCGGTTACGTGCTTGACGGTATGTCACCCAAGGGCTTGATGGGTAGCTTATCATGGTCTTGTATGAAGTTAGTCACGGGCATGGTGGAAGGCCGGCCACGGGCGTACCAAGAGCGAGGCCATGGACGTTGTGGATAGGGACATAACGGGCATGTCTAAAAGGTGGTAACGGTCATGGGTTGTGGTTGACCACGACCGTGATATTCATTAGGCCACAAGCATGATAGATAGGAAACATAAGGCGTTGCGGGGAGCGAACAAGAAGTAAACGCAAAGGAAATTTAGTGAAAGACTCATACGATTGAAGGGGAAAAGATGGAACGAGTTCAAATTTGAATTGCGGAAATAACCAAGTTTAGACAAAATCCATACAAGTCTCGGTTTCGGAACCGAGAAACAAGGGGAAAAAAACAATAAGTTCGAAATAAGTAAGGAAAATGGTAAAAAGAAGTTTATGTTCATCTCGAGGAAAAGCGTGTTAAGGTTGAAGACGGTAGTGGTGCTGGAAACTTTGAAGACCGGTCGGTTACGTGCTTGACGGTATGTCACCCGGGGGCTTGATGGGTAGCTTATCATGGTCTTGTATGAAGTTAGTCACGGGCATGGTGGAAGGCCGGCCACGGGCATACCAAGAGCGTGCCATGGACGTTGTGGATAGGGACATAACGGGCATGTCTAAAAGGTGGTAACGGTCATGGGTTTTGGTTGACCACGACCGTGATATTCATTAGGCCACAAGCATGATAGATAGGAAACATAAGGCGTTGCCGGGGGAGCAGAACAAGAAGTAAACGCAAAGGAAATTTAGTGAAAGACTCGTACGATTGAAGGGGAAAAGATGGAAACGAGTTCAAATTTGAATTGCGGAAATAACCAAGTTTAGACAAAATCCATACAAGTCTCGGTTTCGGAAACGAGAAACAAGGGAAAAAAACAATAAGTTCGAAATAAGTAAGGAAAATGGTAAAAAGAAGTTTATGTTCATCTCGGAAGCGTGTTAAGGTTGAAGACGGTAGTGGTGCTTGATATTTCGAAGACTAGTCAGTTACGTGCTTGACGGTATGTCACCCAAGGGCTTGATGGGTAGCTTATCATGGTCTTGTCTGAAGTTAGTCACGGGCATGGTGGAAGGCCAGCCACGGGCATACCAAGAGCAGGCCATGGACGTTGTGGATAGGGACATAACGGGCATGTCTAAAAGGTGGTAACGGTCATGGGTTGTGGTTGACCACGACCGTGATATTCATTAGGCCACAAGCATGATAGATAGGAAACATAAGGCGTTGCCAGGGAGCAGAACAAGAAGTAAACGCAAAGGAAATTTAGTGAAAGACTCATACGATTGAAGGGGAAAAGATGGAACCAGTTCAAATGTGAATTGCGGAAATAACCAAGTTTAGACAAAATCCATACAAGTCTCGGTTTCGGAACCGAGAAACAAGGGAAAAAAACAATAAGTTCAGAAATAAGTAAGGAAAATGGTAAAAAGAAGTTTATGTTCATCTCGAAAGCGTGTTAAGGTTGAAGACGATAGTGGTGCTTGGAAACTTTGAAGACTAGTCGGTTACGTGCTTGACGGTATGTCACCCAAGGGCTTGATGGGTAGCTGATCATGGTCTTGTATGAAGTTAGTCACGGGCATGGTGGAAGGCCGGCCACGGGCATACCAAGAGCGAGGCCATGGACGTTGTGGATAGGGACATAACGGGCATGTCTAAAAGGTGGTAACGGTCATGGGTTGTGGTTGACCACGACCGTGATATTCATTAGGCCACAAGCGTGATAGATAGGAAACATAAGGCGTTGCCGAGGGAGCGGAACAAGAAGTAAACGCAAAGGAAATTTAGTGAAAGACTCATACGATTGAAGGGGAAAAGATGGAAACGAGTTCAAATTTGAATTGCGGAAATAACCAAGTTTAGACAAAATCCATACAAGTCTCGGTTTCGGAAACGAGAAACAAGGGGAAAAAAACAATAAGTTCAGAAATAAGTAAGGAAAATGGTAAAAAGAAGTTTATGTTCATCTCGAAGCGTGTTAAGGTTGAAGACGATAGTGGTGCTTGATATTTCGAAGACTAGTCGGTTACGTGCTTGACGGTATGTCACCCAAGGGCTTGATGGGTAGATTATCATGGTCTTGTATGAAGTTAGTCACGGGCATGGTGGAAGGCCGGCCACGGGCATACCAAGAGCGAGGCCATGGACGTTGTGGATAGGGACATAACGGGCATGTCTAAAAGGTGGTAACGGTCATGGGTTGTGGTTGACCACGACCGTGATATTCATTAGGCCACAAGCGTGATAGATAGGAAACATAAGGCGTTGCCGGGGAGCGAGAACAAGAAGTAAACGCAAAGGAAATTTAGTGAAAGACTCATACGATTGAAGGGGAAAAGATGGAACGAGTTCAAATTTGAATTGCGGAAATAACCAAGTTTAGACAAAATCCATACAAGTCTCGGTTTCGGAAACGAGAAACAAGGGAAAAAAACAATAAGTTCGGAAATAAGTAAGGAAAATGGTAAAAAGAAGTTTATGTTCATCTCGGAAAGCGTGTTAAGGTTGAAGACGGTAGTGGTGCTTGAAATTTCGAAGACTAGTCGGTTACGTGCTTGACGGTATGTCACCCAAGGGCTTGATGGGTAGATGATCATGGTCTTGTATGAAGTTAGTCACGGGCATGGTGGAAGGCCAGCCACGGGCATACCAAGAGCGAGGCCATGGACGTTGTGGATGGGGACATAACGGGCATGTCTAAAAGGTGGTAACGGTCATGGGTTGTGGTTGACCACGACCGTGATATTCATTAGGCCACAAGCGTGATAGATAGGAAACATAAGGCGTTGCCGAGGAGCAGAACAAGAAGTAAACGCAAAGGAAATTTAGTGAAAGACTCATACGATTGAAGGGGAAAAGATGAAACGAGTTCAAATTTGAATTGCGGAAATAACCAAGTTTAGACAAAATCCATACAAGTCTCGGTTTCGGAAACGAGAAACAAGGGGAAAAAACAATAAGTTCATAAATAAGTAAGGAAAATTGTAAAAAGAAGTTTATGTTCATCTCGGGAAAGCGTGTTAAGGTTGAAGACAGTAGTGGTGCTTGATACTTTCGAAGACTAGTCGATTACGTGCTTGACGGTATGTCACCCAAGGGCTTGATGGGTAGATTATCATGGTCTTGTATGAAGTTAGTCACGGGCATGGTGGAAGGCCGGCCACGGGCATACCAAGAGCGAGGCCATGGACGTTGTGGATAGGGACATAACGGGCATGTCTAAAAGGTGGTAACGGTCATGGGTTGTGGTTGACCACGACCGTGATATTCATTAGGCCACAAGCGTGATAGATAGGAAACATAAGGCGTTGCCGGGGAGCGTAACAAGAAGTAAACGCAAAGGAAATTTAGTGAAAGACTCATACGATTGAAGGGGAAAAGATGAAACGAGTTCAAATTTGAATTGCGGAAATAACCAAGTTTAGACAAAATCCATACAAGTCTCGGTTTCGGAAACGAGAAACAAGGGAAAAAAACAATAAGTTCGGAAATAAGTAAGGAAAATGGTAAAAAGAAGTTTATGTTCATCTCGGAAAGCGTGTTAAGGTTGAAGACGGTAGTGGTGCTTGGAAACTTTGAAGACCAGTCGGTTACGTGCTTGACGGTATGTCACCCGAGGGCTTGATGGGTAGCTTATCATGGTCTTGTATGAAGTTAGTCACGGGCATGGTGGAAGGCCAGCCACGGGCATACCAAGAGCAGGCCATGGACGTTGTGGATAGGGACATAACGGGCATGTCTAAAAGGTGGTAACGGTCATGGGTTGTGGTTGACCACGACCGTGATATTCATTAGGCCACAAGCGTGATAGATAGGAAACATAAGGCGTTGCCGGGGAGCGAGAACAAGAAGTAAACGCAAAGGAAATTTAGTGAAAGACTCATACGATTGAAGGGGAAAAGATGAAACGAGTTCAAATTTGAATTGCGGAAATAACCAAGTTTAGACAAAATCCATACAAGTCTCGGTTTCGGAAACGAGAAACAAGGGAAAAAAACAATAAGTTCATAAATAAGTAAGGAAAATGGTAAAAAGAAGTTTATGTTCATCTCAGAAAGCGTGTTAAGGTTGAAGATAGTAGTGGTGCTTGATATTTCGAAGACCAGTCAGTTACGTGCTTGACGGTATGTCACCCAAGGGCTTGATGGGTAGATTATCATGGTCTTGTATGAAGTTAGTCACGGGCATGGTGGAAGGCCGGCCACGGGCATACCAAGAGCGAGGCCATGGACGTTGTGGATAGGGACATAACGGGCATGTCTAAAAGGTGGTAACGGTCATGGGTTGTGGTTGACCACGACCGTGATATTCATTAGGCCACAAGCATGATAGATAGGAAACATAAGGCGGTTGCCAGGGAGCAGAACAAGAAGTAAACGCAAAGGAAATTTAGTGAAAGACTCATACGATTGAAGGGGAAAAGATGGAACTAGTTCAAATTTGAATTGCGGCAATAACCAAGTTTAGACAAAATCCATACAAGTCTCGGTTTCGGAACCGAGAAACAAGGGAAAAAAACAATAAGTTCAGAAATAAGTAAGGAAAATGGTAAAAAGAAGTTTATGTTCATCTCAGAAAGCGTGTTAAGGTTGAAGACAGTAGTGGTGCTGGAAACTTTGAAGACCGGTCGATTACGTGCTTGACGGTATGTCACCCAGGGGCTTGATGGGTAGCTTATCATGGTCTTGTATGAAGTTAGTCACGGGCATGGTGGAAGGCCAGCCACGGGCATACCAAGACCAGGCCATGGACGTTGTGGATAGGGACATAACGGGCATGTCTAAAAGGTGGTAACGGTCATGGGTTGTGGTTGACCACGACCGTGATATTCATTAGGCCACAAGCGTGATAGATAGGAAACATAAGGCGGTTGCCGGGGAGCGAGAACAAGAAGTAAACGCAAAGGAAATTTAGTGAAAGACTCATACGATTGAAGGGGAAAAGATGAAACGAGTTCAAATTTGAATTGCGGAAATAACCAAGTTTAGACAAAATCCATACAAGTCTCGGTTTCGGAAACGAGAAACAAGGGAAAAAAACAATAAGTTCATAAATAAGTAAGGAAAATGGTAAAAAGAAGTTTATGTTCATCTCGAAAGCGTGTTAAGGTTGAAGACAGTAGTGGTGCTTGATACTTTCGAAGACCGATCGGTTACGTGCTTGACGGTATGTCACCCAAGGGCTTGATGGGTAGCTTATCATGGTCTTGTATGAAGTTAGTCACGGGCATGGTGGAAGGCCAGCCACGGGCATACCAAGAGCAGGCCATGGACGTTGTGGATAGGGACATAACGGGCATGTCTAAAAGGTGGTAACGGTCATGGGTTGTGGTTGACCACGACCGTGATATTCATTAGGCCACAAGCGTGATAGATAGGAAACATAAGGGGTTGCCGGGGAGCGAGAACAAGAAGTAAACGCAAAGGAAATTTAGTGAAAGACTCATACGATTGAAGGGGAAAAGATGGAACGAGTTCAAATTTGAATTGCGGAAATAACCAAGTTTAGAACAAAATCCATACAAGTCTCGGTTTCGGAAACGAGAAACAAGGGAAAAAAACAATAAGTTCAGAAATAAGTAAGGAAAATTGTAAAAAGAAGTTTATGTTCATCTTAGAAAGCGTGTTAAGGTTGAAGACGAAGAAATGGTGCTGGAAACTTTGAAGACTAATCGGTTACGTGCTTGACGGTATGTCACCCAAGGGCTTGATGGGTAGCTTATCATGGTCTTGTATGAAGTTAGTCACGGGCATGGTGGAAGGCCGGCCACGGGCATACCAAGAGCAGGCCATGGACGTTGTGGATAGGGACATAACGGGCATGTCTAAAAGGTGGTAACGGTCATGGGTTGTGGTTGACCACGACCGTGATATTCATTAGGCCACAAGCGTGATAGATAGGAAACATAAGGCGTTGCCGAGGAGCGAACAAGAAGTAAACGCAAAGGAAATTTAGTGAAAGACTCATACGATTGAAGGGGAAAAGATGAAACGAGTTCAAATTTGAATTGCGGAAATAACCAAGTTTAGACAAAATCCATACAAGTCTCGGTTTCGGAAACGAGAAACAAGGGGAACAAAACAATAAGTTCAGAAATAAGTAAGGAAAATTGTAAAAAGAAGTTTATGTTCATCTCAGAAAGCGTGTTAAGGTTGAAGACAGTAGTGGTGCTTGATATTTCGAAGACCCTAATCAGTTACGTGCTTGACGGTATGTCACCCAGGGGCTTGATGGGTAGCTTATCATGGTCTTGTATGAAGTTAGTCACGGGCATGGTGGAAGGCCAGCCACGGGCGTACCAAGAGCAGGCCATGGACGTTGTGGATAGGGACATAACGGGCATGTCTAAAAGGTGGTAACGGTCATGGGTTGTGGTTGACCACGACCGTGATATTCATTAGGCCACAAGCATGATAGATAGGAAACATAAGGCGTTGCCAGGGAGCGAACAAGAAGTAAACGCAAAGGAAATTTAGTGAAAGACTCATACGATTGAAGGGGAAAAGATGGAACGAGTTCAAATTTGAATTGCGGAAATAACCAAGTTTAGACAAAATCCATACAAGTCTCGGTTTCGGAAACGAGAAACAAGGGAAAAAAACAATAAGTTCAGAAATAAGTAAGGAAAATCGTAAAAAGAAGTTTATGTTCATCTCGGAAAGCGTGTTAAGGTTGAAGACGGTAGTGGTGCTTGATATTTTGAAGACTAATCGGTTACGTGCTTGACGGTATGTCACCCAAGGGCTTGATGGGTAGCTTATCATGGTCTTGTATGAAGTTAGTCACGGGCATGGTGGAAGGCCGGCCACGGGCGTACCAAGAGCGAGCCATGGACGTTGTGGATAGGGACATAACGGGCATGTCTAAAAGGTGGTAACGGTCATGGGTTGTGGTTGACCACGACCGTGATATTCATTAGGCCACAAGCATGATAGATAGGAAACATAAGGCGTTGCCGAGGAGCGTAACAAGAAGTAAACGCAAAGTAAATTTAGTGAAAGACTCATACGATTGAAGGGGAAAAGATGAAACGAGTTCAAATTTGAATTGCGCAAATAACCATGTTTAGACAAAATCCATACAAGTCTCGGTTTCGGAAACGAGAAACAAGGGGAAAAAAAAAGTTCATAAATAAGTAAGGAAAATTGTAAAAAGAAGTTTATGTTCATCTCAGAAAGCATGTTAAGGTTGAAGACAGTAGTGGTGCTGGAAACTTTGAAGACTAATCAGTTACGTGCTTGACGGTATGTCACCCAAGGGCTTGATGGGTAGCTTATCATGGTCTTGTATGAAGTTAGTCACGGGCATGGTGGAAGGCCGGCCACGGGCATACCAAGAGCGAGGCCATGGACGTTGTGGATAGGGACATAACGGGCATGTCTAAAAGGTGGTAACGGTCATGGGTTGTGGTTGACCACGACCGTGATATTCATTAGGCCACAAGCGTGATAGATAGGAAACATAAGGCGTTGCCAGGGAGCGAACAAGAAGTAAACGCAAAGGAAATTTAGTGAAAGACTCATACGATTGAAGGGGAAAAGATGAAACGAGTTCAAATTTGAATTGTGGAAATAACCAAGTTTAGACAAAATCCATACAAGTCTCGGTTTCGGAAACGAGAAACAAGGGGAACAAAACAATAAGTTCATAAATAAGTAAGGAAAATTGTAAAAAGAAGTTTATGTTCATCTAGGAAAGCGTGTTAAGGTTGAAGACAGTAGTGGTGCTTGATATTTCGAAGACTAAGTCGGTTACGTGCTTGACGGTATGTCACCCAAGGGCTTGATGGGTAGCATATCATGGTCATGTATGAAGATAGTCACGGGCATGGTGGAAGGCCAGCCACGGGCGTACCAAGAGCAGCCATGGACGTTGTGGATAGGGACATAACGGGCATGTCTAAAAGGTGGTAACGGTCATGGGTTGTGGTTGACCACGACCGTGATATTCATTAGGCCACAAGCATGATAGATAGGAAACATAAGGCGTTGCCGGGGAGCGAGAACAAGAAGTAAACGCAAAGGAAATTTAGTGAAAGACTCGTACGATTGAAGGGGAAAAGATGAAACGAGTTCAAATTTGAATTGCGGAAATAACCAAGTTTAGACAAAATCCATACTAGTCTCGGTTTCGGAACCGAGAAACAAGGGAAAAAACAATAAGTTCAGAAATAAGTAAGGAAAATGGTAAAAACAAGTTTATGTTCATCTCAGAAAGCGTGTTAAGGTTGAAGACAGTAGTGGTGCTGGAAACATTGAAGACCAGTCAGTTACGTGCTTGACGGTATGTCACCCAGGGGCTTGATGGGTAGCTTATCATGGTCTTGTATGAAGTTAGTCACGGGCATGGTGGAAGGCCAGCCACGGGCATACCAAGACCAGGCCATGGACGTTGTGGATAGGGACATAACGGGCATGTCTAAAAGGTGGTAACGGTCATGGGTTGTGGTTGACCACGACCGTGATATTCATTAGGCCACAAGCATGATAGATAGGAAACATAAGGCGTTGCCAGGGAGCAGAACAAGAAGTAAACGCAAAGGAAATTTAGTGAAAGACTCGTACGATTGAAGGGGAAAAGATGAAACGAGTTCAAATTTGAATTGCGGAAATAACCAAGTTTAGACAAAATCCATACAAGTCTCGGTTTCGGAAACGAGAAACAAGGGGAACAAAACAATAAGTTCATAAATAAGTAAGGAAAATTGTAACAAGAAGTTTATGTTCATCTCAGAAAGCGTGTTAAGGTTGAAGACAGCAGTGGTGCTTGATATTTCGAAGACCGGTCAGTTACGTGCTTGACGGTATGTCACCCAAGGGCTTGATGGGTAGCATATCATGGTCATGTATGAAGATAGTCACGGGCATGGTGGAAGGCCAGCCACGGGCGTACCAAGAGCAGGCCATGGACGTTGTGGATGGGGACATAACGGGCATGTCTAAAAGGTGGTAACGGTCATGGGTTGTGGTTAACCACGACCGTGATATTCATTAGGCCACAAGTATGATAGATAGGAAACATAAGGCGTTGCCAGGGAGCAGAACAAGAAGTAAACGCAAAGGAAATTTAGTGAAAGACTCGTACGATTGAAGGGGAAAAGATGAAACGAGTTCAAATTTGAATTGCGGAAATAACCAAGTTTAGACAAAATCCATACAAGTCTCGGTTTCGGAAACGAGAAACAAGGGGAACAAAACAATAAGTTCATAAATAAGTAAGGAAAATTGTAAAAAGAAGTTTATGTTCATCTCAGAAAGCGTGTTAAGGTTGAAGACAGGTAGTGGTGCTTGATATTTCGAAGACCCGTTAGTTACGTGCTTGACGGTATGTCACCCAAGGGCTTGATGGGTAGCATATCATGGTCTTGTATGAAGTTAGTCACGGGCATGGTGGAAGGCCAGCCACGGGCATACCAAGAGTAGAGGCCATGGACGTTGTGGATAGGGACATAACGGGCATGTCTAAAAGGTGGTAACGGTCATGGGTTGTGGTTGACCACGACCGTGATATTCATTAGGCCACAAGCATGATAGATAGGAAACATAAGGCGTTGCCGGGGAGCGAACAAGAAGTAAACGCAAAGGAAATTTAGTGAAAGACTCGTACGATTGAAGGGGAAAAGATGAAACGAGTTCAAATTTGAATTGCGGAAATAACCAAGTTTAGACAAAATCCATACAAGTCTCGGTTTCGGAAACGAGAAACAAGGGGAACAAAACAATAAGTTCATAAATAAGTAAGGAAAATTGTAAAAAGAAGTTTATGTTCATCTCAGAAAGCGTGTTAAGGTTGAAGACAGTAGTGGTGCTTGATATTTCGAAGACCCGTCAGTTACGTGCTTGACGGTATGTCACCCAAGGGCTTGATGGGTAGCATATCATGGTCATGTATGAAGATAGTCACGGGCATGGTGGAAGGCCGGCCACGGGCGTACCAAGAGCGAGGCCATGGACGTTGTGGATGGGGACATAACGGGCATGTCTAAAAGGTGGTAACGGTCATGGGTTGTGGTTAACCACGACCGTGATATTCATTAGGCCACAAGTATGATAGATAGGAAACATAAGGCGTTGCCGGGGAGCGAGAACAAGAAGTAAACGCAAAGGAAATTTAGTGAAAGACTCGTACGATTGAAGGGGAAAAGATGAAACGAGTTCAAATTTGAATTGCGGAAATAACCAAGTTTAGACAAAATCCATACAAGTCTCGGTTTCGGAAACGAGAAACAAGGGGAACAAAACAATAAGTTCATAAATAAGTAAGGAAAATTGTAAAAAGAAGTTTATGTTCATCTCAGAAAGCGTGTTAAGGTTGAAGACAGTAGTGGTGCTTGATATTTCGAAGACCCGTTAGTTACGTGCTTGACGGTATGTCACCCAAGGGCTTGATGGGTAGCATATCATGGTCATGTATGAAGATAGTGACGGGCATGGTGGAAGGCCAGCCACGGGCGTACCAAGAGCGAGGCCATGGACGTTGTGGATGGGGACATAACGGGCATGTCTAAAAGGTGGTAACGGTCATGGGTTGTGGTTGACCACGACCGTGATATTCATTAGGCCACAAGCATGATAGATAGGAAACATAAGGCGTTGCCGGGGAGCGAACAAGAAGTAAACGCAAAGGAAATTTAGTGAAAGACTCATACGATTGAAGGGGAAAAGATGAAACGAGTTCAAATTTGAATTGCGGAAATAACCAAGTTTAGACAAAATCCATACAAGTCTCGGTTTCGGAAACGAGAAACAAGGGAAAAAAACAATAAGTTCAGAAATAAGTAAGGAAAATTGTAAAAAGAAGTTTATGTTCATCTCAGAAAGCGTGTTAAGGTTGAAGACAGTAGTGGTGCTTGATATTTCGAAGACCAGTCAGTTACGTGCTTGACGGTATGTCACCCAAGGGCTTGATGGGTAGCATATCATGGTCTTGTATGAAGTTAGTCACGGGCATGGTGGAAGGCCGGCCACGGGCATACCAAGAGCGAGGCCATGGACGTTGTGGATGGGGACATAACGGGCATGTCTAAAAGGTGGTAACGGTCATGGGTTGTGGTTGACCACGACCGTGATATTCATTAGGCCACAAGCATGATAGATAGGAAACATAAGGCGTTGCCGAGGGAGCGAACAAGAAGTAAACGCAAAGGAAATTTAGTGAAAGACTCGTACGATTGAAGGGGAAAAGATGAAACGAGTTCAAATTTGAATTGCGGAAATAACCAAGTTTAGACAAAATCCATACAAGTCTCGGTTTCGGAAACGAGAAACAAGGGGAACAAAACAATAAGTTCATAAATAAGTAAGGAAAATTGTAAAAAGAAGTTTATGTTCATCTCGAAAGCGTGTTAAGGTTGAAGACGGTAGTGGTGCTTGATATTTCGAAGACCGGTCAGTTACGTGCTTGACGGTATGTCACCCAAGGGCTTGATGGGTAGCATATCATGGTCATGTATGAAGATAGTCACGGGCATGGTGGAAGGCCAGCCACGGGCGTACCAAGAGCAGGCCATGGACGTTGTGGATGGGGACATAACGGGCATGTCTAAAAGGTGGTAACGGTCATGGGTTGTGGTTAACCACGACCGTGATATTCATTAGGCCACAAGCATGATAGATAGGAAACATAAGGCGTTGCCAGGGAGCGAGAACAAGAAGTAAACGCAAAGGAAATTTAGTGAAAGACTCGTACGATTGAAGGGGAAAAGATGAAACGAGTTCAAATTTGAATTGCGGAAATAACCAAGTTTAGACAAAATCCATACAAGTCTCGGTTTCGGAAACGAGAAACAAGGGGAAAAAAACAATAAGTTCGAGAAATAAGTAAGGAAAATTGTAAAAAGAAGTTTATGTTCATCTCGGAAAGCGTGTTAAGGTTGAAGACGGTAGTGGTGCTTGAAACTTTCGAAGACCGGTCGGTTACGTGCTTGACGGTATGTCACCCAGGGGCTTGATGGGTAGCTTATCATGGTCTTGTATGAAGTTAGTCACGGGCATGGTGGAAGGCCGGCCACGGGCATACCAAGAGCGAGGCCATGGACGTTGTGGATAGGGACATAACGGGCATGTCTAAAAGGTGGTAACGGTCATGGGTTGTGGTTGACCACGACCGTGATATTCATTAGGCCACAAGCATGATAGATAGGAAACATAAGGCGTTGCCGGGGAGCGAGAACAAGAAGTAAACGCAAAGGAAATTTAGTGAAAGACTCGTACGATTGAAGGGGAAAAGATGAAACGAGTTCAAATTTGAATTGCGGAAATAACCAAGTTTAGACAAAATCCATACAAGTCTCGGTTTCGGAAACGAGAAACAAAGGGAAAAAAACAATAAGTTCAGAAATAAGTAAGGAAAATGGTAAAAAGAAGTTTATGTTCATCTCGAAAGCGTGTTAAGGTTGAAGACGGTAGTGGTGCTTGGAAACTTTGAAGACCGATCAGTTACGTGCTTGACGGTATGTCACCCAAGGGCTTGATGGGTAGCTTATCATGGTCTTGTATGAAGTTAGTCACGGGCATGGTGGAAGGCCGGCCACGGGCATACCAAGACCGAGGCCATGGACGTTGTGGATGGGGACATAACGGGCATGTCTAAAAGGTGGTAACGGTCATGGGTTGTGGTTGACCACGACCGTGATATTCATTAGGCCACAAGCATGATAGATAGGAAACATAAGGCGTTGCCGGGGAGCGAGAACAAGAAGTAAACGCAAAGGAAATTTAGTGAAAGACTCGTACGATTGAAGGGGAAAAGATGAAACGAGTTCAAATTTGAATTGCGGAAATAACCAAGTTTAGACAAAATCCATACAAGTCTCGGTTTCGGAAACGAGAAACAAGGGGAACAAAACAATAAGTTCATAAATAAGTAAGGAAAATTGTAAAAAGAAGTTTATGTTCATCTCAGAAAGCGTGTTAAGGTTGAAGACAGTAGTGGTGCTTGATATTTCGAAGACCAGTCAGTTACGTGCTTGACGGTATGTCACCCAAGGGCTTGATGGGTAGCATATCATGGTCATGTATGAAGATAGTCACGGGCATGGTGGAAGGCCAGCCACGGGCGTACCAAGAGCAGGCCATGGACGTTGTGGATGGGGACATAACGGGCATGTCTAAAAGGTGGTAACGGTCATGGGTTGTGGTTAACCACGACCGTGATATTCATTAGGCCACAAGTATGATAGATAGGAAACATAAGGCGTTGCCAGGGAGCGAGAACAAGAAGTAAACGCAAAGGAAATTTAGTGAAAGACTCGTACGATTGAAGGGGAAAAGATGAAACGAGTTCAAATTTGAATTGCGGAAATAACCAAGTTTAGACAAAATCCATACAAGTCTCGGTTTCGGAAACGAGAAACAAGGGGAACAAAACAATAAGTTCATAAATAAGTAAGGAAAATTGTAAAAAGAAGTTTATGTTCATCTCAGAAAGCGTGTTAAGGTTGAAGACAGTAGTGGTGCTTGATATTTCGAAGACCCGTCAGTTACGTGCTTGACGGTATGTCACCCAAGGGCTTGATGGGTAGCATATCATGGTCTTGTATGAAGATAGTCACGGGCATGGTGGAAGGCCAGCCACGGGCGTACCAAGAGCAGGCCATGGACGTTGTGGATGGGGACATAACGGGCATGTCTAAAAGGTGGTAACGGTCATGGGTTGTGGTTAACCACGACCGTGATATTCATTAGGCCACAAGTATGATAGATAGGAAACATAAGGCGTTGCCAGGGAGCAGAACAAGAAGTAAACGCAAAGGAAATTTAGTGAAAGACTCGTACGATTGAAGGGGAAAAGATGAAACGAGTTCAAATTTGAATTGCGGAAATAACCAAGTTTAGACAAAATCCATACAAGTCTCGGTTTCGGAAACGAGAAACAAGGGGAACAAAACAATAAGTTCATAAATAAGTAAGGAAAATTGTAAAAAGAAGTTTATGTTCATCTCGAAAGCGTGTTAAGGTTGAAGACGGTAGTGTGGTGCTTGATATTTCGAAGACCCGTTAGTTACGTGCTTGACGGTATGTCACCCAAGGGCTTGATGGGTAGCATATCATGGTCATGTATGAAGATAGTCACGGGCATGGTGGAAGGCCAGCCACGGGCGTACCAAGAGCAGGCCATGGACGTTGTGGATAGGGACATAACGGGCATGTCTAAAAGGTGGTAACGGTCATGGGTTGTGGTTGACCACGACCGTGATATTCATTAGGCCACAAGCATGATAGATAGGAAACATAAGGCGTTGCCAGGGAGCGAGAACAAGAAGTAAACGCAAAGGAAATTTAGTGAAAGACTCATACGATTGAAGGGGAAAAGATGAAACGAGTTCAAATTTGAATTGCGGAAATAACCAAGTTTAGACAAAATCCATACAAGTCTCGGTTTCGGAAACGAGAAACAAGGGGAACAAAACAATAAGTTCAGAAATAAGTAAGGAAAATTGTAAAAAGAAGTTTATGTTCATCTCAGAAAGCGTGTTAAGGTTGAAGACAGTAGTGGTGCTTGATATTTCGAAGACCAGTCAGTTACGTGCTTGACGGTATGTCACCCAAGGGCTTGATGGGTAGCATATCATGGTCATGTATGAAGATAGTCACGGGCATGGTGGAAGGCCAGCCACGGGCGTACCAAGAGCGAGAGCCATGGACGTTGTGGATAGGGACATAACGGGCATGTCTAAAAGGTGGTAACGGTCATGGGTTGTGGTTGACCACGACCGTGATATTCATTAGGCCACAAGCATGATAGATAGGAAACATAAGGCGTTGCCGGGGAGCGAGAACAAGAAGTAAACGCAAAGGAAATTTAGTGAAAGACTCATACGATTGAAGGGGAAAAGATGAAACGAGTTCAAATTTGAATTGCGGAAATAACCAAGTTTAGACAAAATCCATACAAGTCTCGGTTTCGGAAACGAGAAACAAGGGGAACAAAACAATAAGTTCAGAAATAAGTAAGGAAAATTGTAAAAAGAAGTTTATGTTCATCTCAGAAAGCGTGTTAAGGTTGAAGACAGTAGTGGTGCTTGATATTTCGAAGACCAGTCAGTTACGTGCTTGACGGTATGTCACCCAAGGGCTTGATGGGTAGCATATCATGGTCTTGTATGAAGATAGTCACGGGCATGGTGGAAGGCCAGCCATGGGCGTACCAAGAGCAGGCCATGGACGTTGTGGATAGGGACATAACGGGCATGTCTAAAAGGTGGTAACGGTCATGGGTTGTGGTTGACCACGACCGTGATATTCATTAGGCCACAAGCATGATAGATAGGAAACATAAGGCGTTGCCAGGGAGCGAGAACAAGAAGTAAACGCAAAGGAAATTTAGTGAAAGACTCGTACGATTGAAGGGGAAAAGATGAAACGAGTTCAAATTTGAATTGCGGAAATAACCAAGTTTAGACAAAATCCATACAAGTCTCGGTTTCGGAAACGAGAAACAAGGGGAACAAAACAATAAGTTCATAAATAAGTAAGGAAAATTGTAAAAAGAAGTTTATGTTCATCTCAGAAAGCATGTTAAGGTTGAAGACGGTAGTGGTGCTTGATATTTCGAAGACCGTCGGTTACGTGCTTGACGGTATGTCACCCAAGGGCTTGATGGGTAGCATATCATGGTCTTGTATGAAGTTAGTCACGGGCATGGTGGATGGCCGGCCACGGGCGTACCAAGAGCGAGCCATGGACGTTGTGGATAGGGACATAACGGGCATGTCTAAAAGGTGGTAACGGTCATGGGTTGTGGTTGACCACGACCGTGATATTCATTAGGCCACAAGCGTGATAGATAGGAAACATAAGGCGTTGCCGGGGAGCGGAACAAGAAGTAAACGCAAAGGAAATTTAGTGAAAGACTCGTACGATTGAAGGGGAAAAGATGGAACGAGTTCAAATTTGAATTGCGGCAATAACCAAGTTTAGACAAAATCCATACTAGTCTCGGTTTCGGAACCGAGAAACAAGGGAAAAAAACAATAAGTTCAGAAATAAGTAAGGAAAATGGTAAAAAGAAGTTTATGTTCATCTCAGAAAGCGTGTTAAGGTTGAAGACAGTAGTGGTGATGGAAACATTGAAGACCATTCAGTTACGTGCTTGACGGTATGTCACCCAAGGGCTTGATAGGTAGATGATCATGGTCTTGTATGAAGTTAGTCACGGGCATGGTGGAAGGCCAGCCACGGGCATACCAAGAGCAGGCCATGGACGTTGTGGATAGGGACATAACGGGCATGTCTAAAAGGTGGTAACGGTCATGGGTTGTGGTTGACCACGACCGTGATATTCATTAGGCCACAAGCATGATAGATAGGAAACATAAGGCGTTGCAAGGGAGCGAGAACAAGAAGTAAACGCAAAGGAAATTTAGTGAAAGACTCGTACGATTGAAGGGGAAAAGATGAAACGAGTTCAAATTTGAATTGCGGAAATAACCAAGTTTAGACAAAATCCATACAAGTCTCGGTTTCGGAAACGAGAAACAAGGGGAACAAAACAATAAGTTCATAAATAAGTAAGGAAAATTGTAAAAAGAAGTTTATGTTCATCTCAGAAAGCGTGTTAAGGTTGAAGACAGTAGTGGTGCTTGATATTTCGAAGACCCGTCAGTTACGTGCTTGACGATATGTCACCCAAGGGCTTGATGGGTAGCATATCATGGTCATGTATGAAGATAGTCACGGGCATGGTGGAAGGCCAGCCACGGGCGTACCAAGAGCAGGCCATGGACGTTGTGGATAGGGACATAACGGGCATGTCTAAAAGGTGGTAACGGTCATGGGTTGTGGTTGACCACGACCGTGATATTCATTAGGCCACAAGCATGATAGATAGGAAACATAAGGCGTTGCCAGGGAGCGTAACAAGAAGTAAACGCAAAGGAAATTTAGTGAAAGACTCGTACGATTGAAGGGGAAAAGATGAAACGAGTTCAAATTTGAATTGCGGAAATAACCAAGTTTAGACAAAATCCATACAAGTCTCGGTTTCAGAAACGAGAAACAAGGGGAACAAAACAATAAGTTCATAAATAAGTAAGGAAAATTGTAAAAAGAAGTTTATGTTCATCTCAGAAAGCATGTTAAGGTTGAAGACAGTAGTGGTGCTTGATATTTCGAAGACCAATCGGTTACGTGCTTGACGGTATGTCACCCAAGGGCTTGATGGGTAGCACATATCATGGTCTTGTATGAAGTTAGTCACGGGCATGGTGGATGGCCAGCCACGGGCGTACCAAGAGCGAGCCATGGACGTTGTGGATGGGGACATAACGGGCATGTCTAAAAGGTGCTAACGGTAATGGGTTGTGGTTGACCACGACCGTGATATTCATTAGGCCACAAGCGTGATAGATAGGAAACATAAGGCGTTGCCAGGGAGCAGAACAAGAAGTAAACGCAAAGGAAATTTAGTGAAAGACTCATACGATTGAAGGGGAAAAGATGGAACCGAGTTCAAATTTGAATTGCGGCAATAACCAAGTTTAGACAAAATCCATACTAGTCTCGGTTTCGGAACCGAGAAACAAGGGAAAAAACAATAAGGTCAGAAATAAGTAAGGAAAATGGTAAAAAGAAGTTTATGTTCATCTCAGAAAGCGTGTTAAGGTTGAAGACAGTAGTGGTGATGGAAACATTGAAGACCATTCAGTTACGTGCTTGACGGTATGTCACCCAAGGGCTTGATAGGTAGATGATCATGGTCTTGTATGAAGTTAGTCACGGGCATGGTGGAAGGCCAGCCACGGGCATACCAAGAGCGAGGCCATGGACGTTGTGGATAGGGACATAACGGGCATGTCTAAAAGGTGGTAACGGTCATGGGTTGTGGTTGACCACGACCGTGATATTCATTAGGCCACAAGCATGATAGATAGGAAACATAAGGCGTTGCCGGGGAGCGAACAAGAAGTAAACGCAAAGGAAATTTAGTGAAAGACTCGTACGATTGAAGGGGAAAAGATGAAACGAGTTCAAATTTGAATTGCGGAAATAACCAAGTTTAGACAAAATCCATACAAGTCTCGGTTTCGGAAACGAGAAACAAGGGGAACAAAACAATAAGTTCATAAATAAGTAAGGAAAATTGTAAAAAGAAGTTTATGTTCATCTCAGAAAGCATGTTAAGGTTGAAGACAGTAGTGGTGCTTGATATTTCGAAGACCAGTCAGTTACGTGCTTGACGGTATGTCACCCAAGGGCTTGATGGGTAGCACATATCATGGTCTTGTATGAAGTTACTCACAGGCATGGTGGATGGCCAGCCACGGGCGTACCAAGAGCAGGCCATGGACGTTGTGGATAGGGACATAACGGGCATGTCTAAAAGGTGCTAGCAGTAATGGGTTGTGGTTGACCACGACCGTGATATTCATCAGGCCACAAGCGTGATAGATAGGAAACATAAGGCGTTGCCAGGGAGCAGAACAAGAAGTAAACGCAAAGGAAATTTAGTGAAAGACTCATACGATTGAAGGGGAAAAGATAGAACCGAGTTCAAATTTGAATTGCGGCAATAACCAAGTTTAGACAAAATCCATACTAGTCTCGGTTTCGGAAACGAGAAACAAGGGAAAAAAACAATAAGGTCGAAATAAGTAAGGAAAATGGTAAAAAGAAGTTTATGTTCATCTCGAGAAAGCGTGTTAAGGTTGAAGACGGTAGTGGTGATGGAAACATTGAAGACCATTCGGTTACGTGCTTGACGGTATGTCACCCAAGGGCTTGATGGGTAGATGATCATGGTCTTGTATGAAGTTAGTCACGGGCATGGTGGAAGGCCAGCCACGGGCATACCAAGAGCAGGCCATGGACGTTGTGGATAGGGACATAACGGGCATGTCTAAAAGGTGGTAACGGTCATGGGTTGTGGTTGACCACGACCGTGATATTCATTAGGCCACAAGCATGATAGATAGGAAACATAAGGCGTTGCCAGTGAGCGAGAACAAGAAGTAAACGCAAAGGAAATTTAGTGAAAGACTCATACGATTGAAGGGGAAAAGATGAAACGAGTTCAAATTTGAATTGCGGAAATAACCAAGTTTAGACAAAATCCATACAAGTCTCGGTTTCGGAAACGAGAAACAAGGGGAACAAAACAATAAGTTCATAAATAAGTAAGGAAAATTGTAAAAAGAAGTTTATGTTCATCTCAGAAAGCGTGTTAAGGTTGAAGACAGTAGTGGTGCTTGATACTTTGAAGACCAGTCGGTTACGTGCTTGACGGTATGTCACCCAAGGGCTTGATGGGTAGCCATATCATGGTCTTGTATGAAGTTAGTCACGGGCATGGTGGAAGGCCAGCCACGGGCGTACCAAGAGCGGGCCATGGACGTTGTGGATAGGGACATAACGGGCATGTCTAAAAGGTGGTAACGGTCATGGGTTGTGGTTGACCACGACCGTGATATTCATTAGGCCACAAGCATGATAGATAGGAAACATAAGGCGTTGCCGGGGAGCGAACAAGAAGTAAACGCAAAGGAAATTTAGTGAAAGACTCGTACGATTGAAGGGGAAAAGATGAAACGAGTTCAAATTTGAATTGCGGAAATAACCAAGTTTAGACAAAATCCATACAAGTCTCGGTTTCGGAAACGAGAAACAAGGGGAACAAAACAATAAGTTCATAAATAAGTAAGGAAAATTGTAAAAAGAAGTTTATGTTCATCTCAGAAAGCGTGTTAAGGTTGAAGACAGTAGTGGTGCTTGATATTTCGAAGACCGGTCGGTTACGTGCTTGACGGTATGTCACCCAAGGGCTTGATGGGTAGCACATATCATGGTCTTGTATGAAGTTAGTCACGGGCATGGTGGATGGCCAGCCACGGGCGTACCAAGAGCGAGGCCATGGACGTTGTGGATAGGGACATAACGGGCATGTCTAAAAGGTGCTAACGGTAATGGGTTGTGGTTGACCACGACCGTGATATTCATCAGGCCACAAGCGTGATAGATAGGAAACATAAGGCGTTGCCAGGGAGCAGAACAAGAAGTAAACGCAAAGGAAATTTAGTGAAAGACTCATACGATTGAAGGGGAAAAGATGGAACCAGTTCAAATTTGAATTGCGGCAATAACCAAGTTTAGACAAAATCCATACAAGTCTCGGTTTCGGAACCGAGAAACAAGGGAAAAAAACAATAAGTTCAGAAATAAGTAAGGAAAATGGTAAAAAGAAGTTTATGTTCATCTCAGAAAGCATGTTAAGGTTGAAGACAGTAGTGGTGATGGAAACATTGAAGACCATTCAGTTACGTGCTTGACGGTATGTCACCCAAGGGCTTGATAGGTAGATTATCATGGTCTTGTATGAAGTTAGTCACGGGCATGGTGGAAGGCCAGCCACGGGCATACCAAGAGCAGGCCATGGACGTTGTGGATAGGGACATAACGGGCATGTCTAAAAGGTGGTAACGGTCATGGGTTGTGGTTGACCACGACCGTGATATTCATTAGGCCACAAGCATGATAGATAGGAAACATAAGGCGTTGCCAGGGAGCGAGAACAAGAAGTAAACGCAAAGGAAATTTAGTGAAAGACTCGTACGATTGAAGGGGAAAAGATGAAACGAGTTCAAATTTGAATTGCGGAAATAACCAAGTTTAGACAAAATCCATACAAGTCTCGGTTTCGGAAACGAGAAACAAGGGGAACAAAACAATAAGTTCATAAATAAGTAAGGAAAATTGTAAAAAGAAGTTTATGTTCATCTCAGAAAGCATGTTAAGGTTGAAGACGGTAGTGGTGCTTGATATTTCGAAGACCGATCGTTACGTGCTTGACGGTATGTCACCCAAGGGCTTGATGGGTAGCACATATCATGGTCTTGTATGAAGTTACTCACGGGCATGGTGGATGGCCAGCCACGGGCGTACCAAGAGCGAGGCCATGGACGTTGTGGATAGGGACATAACGGGCATGTCTAAAAGGTGCTAACGGTAATGGGTTGTGGTTGACCACGACCGTGATATTCATCAGGCCACAAGCGTGATAGATAGGAAACATAAGGCGTTGCCAGGGAGCAGAACAAGAAGTAAACGCAAAGGAAATTTAGTGAAAGACTCATACGATTGAAGGGGAAAAGATAGAACCAGTTCAAATTTGAATTGCGGCAATAACCAAGTTTAGACAAAATCCATACTAGTCTCGGTTTCGGAAACGAGAAACAAGGGAAAAAAACAATAAGGTCAGAAATAAGTAAGGAAAATGGTAAAAAGAAGTTTATGTTCATCTCAGAAAGCGTGTTAAGGTTGAAGACAGTAGTGGTGATGGAAACATTGAAGACCATTCAGTTACGTGCTTGACGGTATGTCACCCAAGGGCTTGATAGGTAGATGATCATGGTCTTGTATGAAGTTAGTCACGGGCATGGTGGAAGGCCAGCCACGGGCATACCAAGAGCAGGCCATGGACGTTGTGGATAGGGACATAACGGGCATGTCTAAAAGGTGGTAACGGTCATGGGTTGTGGTTGACCACGACCGTGATATTCATTAGGCCACAAGCATGATAGATAGGAAACATAAGGCGTTGCCGAGGAGCGAGAACAAGAAGTAAACGTAAAGGAAATTTAGTGAAAGACTCGTACGATTGAAGGGGAAAAGATGAAACGAATTCAAATTTGAATTGCGGAAATAACCAAGTTTAGACAAAATCCATACAAGTCTCGGTTTCGGAAACGAGAAACAAGGGGAACAAAACAATAAGTTCATAAATAAGTAAGGAAAATTGTAAAAAGAAGTTTATGTTCATCTCGAAAGCGTGTTAAGGTTGAAGACGGTAGTGGTGCTTGATATTTCGAAGACCGATCGGTTACGTGCTTGACGGTATGTCACCCAAGGGCTTGATGGGTAGCACATATCATGGTCTTGTATGAAGTTAGTCACGGGCATGGTGGATGGCCGGCCACGGGCGTACCAAGAGCAGGCCATGGACGTTGTGGATAGGGACATAACGGGCATGTCTAAAAGGTGCTAACAGTAATGGGTTGTGGTTGACCACGACCGTGATATTCATCAGGCCACAAGCGTGATAGATAGGAAACATAAGGCGTTGCCAGGGAGCAGAACAAGAAGTAAACGCAAAGGAAATTTAGTGAAAGACTCATACGATTGAAGGGGAAAAGATGGAACCAGTTCAAATTTGAATTGCGGCAATAACCAAGTTTAGACAAAATCCATACTAGTCTCGGTTTCGGAAACGAGAAACAAGGGAAAAAAACAATAAGGTCAGAAATAAGTAAGGAAAATGGTAAAAAGAAGTTTATGTTCATCTCAGAAAGCGTGTTAAGGTTGAAGACAGTAGTGGTGCTGGAAACATTGAAGACCAGTCAGTTACGTGCTTGACGGTATGTCACCCAAGGGCTTGATGGGTAGCTTATCATGGTCTTGTATGAAGTTAGTCACGGGCATGGTGGAAGGCCAGCCACGGGCATACCAAGAGCAGGCCATGGACGTTGTGGATAGGGACATAACGGGCATGTCTAAAAGGTGGTAACGGTCATGGGTTGTGGTTGACCACGACCGTGATATTCATTAGGCCACAAGCATGATAGATAGGAAACATAAGGCGTTGCCAGGGAGCGAGAACAAGAAGTAAACGCAAAGGAAATTTAGTGAAAGACTCATACGATTGAAGGGGAAAAGATGAAACGAGTTCAAATTTGAATTGCGGAAATAACCAAGTTTAGACAAAATCCATACAAGTCTCGGTTTCGGAAACGAGAAACAAGGGAACAAAACAATAAGTTCATAAATAAGTAAGGAAAATTGTAAAAAGAAGTTTATGTTCATCTCGAGAAAGCGTGTTAAGGTTGAAGACGGTAGTGGTGCTTGATATTTCGAAGACCAGTCAGTTACGTGCTTGACGGTATGTCACCCAAGGGCTTGATGGGTAGCATATCATGGTCTTGTATGAAGTTAGTCACGGGCATGGTGGAAGGCCAGCCACGGGCGTACCAAGAGCAGGCCATGGACGTTGTGGATAGGGACATAACGGGCATGTCTAAAAGGTGGTAACGGTCATGGGTTGTGGTTGACCACGACCGTGATATTCATTAGGCCACAAGCATGATAGATAGGAAACATAAGGCGTTGCCAGGGAGCAGAACAAGAAGTAAACGTAAAGGAAATTTAGTGAAAGACTCGTACGATTGAAGGGGAAAAGATGAAACGAATTCAAATTTGAATTGCGGAAATAACCAAGTTTAGACAAAATCCATACAAGTCTCGGTTTCGGAAACGAGAAACAAGGGGAACAAAACAATAAGTTCATAAATAAGTAAGGAAAATTGTAAAAAGAAGTTTATGTTCATCTCAGAAAGCGTGTTAAGGTTGAAGACAGTAGTGGTGCTTGATATTTCGAAGACCAGTCAGTTACGTGCTTGACGGTATGTCACCCAAGGGCTTGATGGGTAGCACATATCATGGTCTTGTATGAAGTTAGTCACGGGCATGGTGGATGGCCAGCCACGGGCGTACCAAGAGCAGGCCATGGACGTTGTGGATAGGGACATAACGGGCATGTCTAAAAGGTGCTAACAGTAATGGGTTGTGGTTGACCACGACCGTGATATTCATCAGGCCACAAGCGTGATAGATAGGAAACATAAGGCGTTGCCGGGGAGCGGAACAAGAAGTAAACGCAAAGGAAATTTAGTGAAAGACTCATACGATTGAAGGGGAAAAGATGGAACCGAGTTCAAATTTGAATTGCGGCAATAACCAAGTTTAGACAAAATCCATACTAGTCTCGGTTTCGGAAGCGAGAAACAAAGGGAAAAAACAATAAGGTCGAAATAAGTAAGGAAAATGGTAAAAAGAAGTTTATGTTCATCTCGGAAAGCGTGTTAAGGTTGAAGACAGGTAGTGGTGATGGAAACATTGAAGACCATTCGGTTACGTGCTTGACGGTATGTCACCCAAGGGCTTGATAGGTAGCTTATCATGGTCTTGTATGAAGTTAGTTACGGGCATGGTGGAAGGCCGGCCACGGGCATACCAAGAGCGAGGCCATGGACGTTGTGGATAGGGACATAACGGGCATGTCTAAAAGGTGGTAACGGTCATGGGTTGTGGTTGACCACGACCGTGATATTCATTAGGCCACAAGCATGATAGATAGGAAACATAAGGCGTTGCCGGGGAGCGAGAACAAGAAGTAAACGCAAAGGAAATTTAGTGAAAGACTCGTACGATTGAAGGGGAAAAGATGAAACGAGTTCAAATTTAAATTGCGGAAATAACCAAGTTTAGACAAAATCCATACAAGTCTCGGTTTCAGAAACGAGAAACAAGGGGAACAAAACAATAAGTTCATAAATAAGTAAGGAAAATTATAAAAAGAAGTTTATGTTCATCTCAGAAAGCATGTTAAGGTTGAAGACAGTAGTGGTGCTTGATATTTCGAAGACCAGTCAGTTACGTGCTTGACGGTATGTCACCCAAGGGCTTGATGGGTAGCATATCATGGTCTTGTATGAAGTTAGTCACGGGCATGGTGGATGGCCAGCCACGGGCGTACCAAGAGCAGGCCATGGACGTTGTGGATAGGGACATAACGGGCATGTCTAAAAGGTGCTAACAGTAATGGGTTGTGGTTGACCACGACCGTGATATTCATCAGGCCACAAGCGTGATAGATAGGAAACATAAGGCGTTGCCAGGGAGCGAACAAGAAGTAAACGCAAAGGAAATTTAGTGAAAGACTCATACGATTGAAGGGGAAAAGATGAAACGAGTTCAAATTTGAATTGCGGCAATAACCAAGTTTAGACAAAATCCATACTAGTCTCGGTTTCGGAAACGAGAAACAAGGGAAAAAACAATAAAGTCGGAAATAAGTAAGGAAAATGGTAAAAAGAAGTTTATGTTCATCTCGAAAGCGTGTTAAGGTTGAAGACGGTAGTGGTGATGGAAACATTGAAGACCATTCGGTTACGTGCTTGACGGTATGTCACCCAAGGGCTTGATGGGTAGATGATCATGGTCTTGTATGAAGTTAGTCACGGGCATGGTGGAAGGCTTGCCACGGGCATACCAAGAGCAGGCCATGGACGTTGTGGATAGGGACATAACGGGCATGTCTAAAAGGTGGTAACGGTCATGGGTTGTGGTTGACCACGACCGTGATATTCATTAGGCCACAAGCATGATAGATAGGAAACATAAGGCGTTGCCAGTGAGCAGAACAAGAAGTAAACGTAAAGGAAATTTAGTGAAAGACTCGTACGATTGAAGGGGAAAAGATGAAACGAATTCAAATTTGAATTGCGGAAATAACCAAGTTTAGACAAAATCCATACAAGTCTCGGTTTCGGAAACGAGAAACAAGGGGAACAAAACAATAAGTTCATAAATAAGTAAGGAAAATTGTAAAAAGAAGTTTATGTTCATCTCAGAAAGCGTGTTAAGGTTGAAGACGGTAGTGGTGCTTGATATTTCGAAGACCAATTCGTTACGTGCTTGACGGTATGTCACCCAAGGGCTTGATGGGTAGCATATCATGGTCTTGTATGAAGTTAGTCACGGGCATGGTGGAAGGCCGGCCACGGGCGTACCAAGAGCAGGCCATGGACGTTGTGGATAGGGACATAACGGGCATGTCTAAAAGGTGTAACGGTCATGGGTTGTGGTTGACCACGACCGTGATATTCATTAGGCCACAAGCGTGATAGATAGGAAACATAAGGCGTTGCCGGGGAGCGAGAACAAGAAGTAAACGCAAAGGAAATTTAGTGAAAGACTCTACGATTGAAGGGGAAAAGATGAAACAGTTCAAATTTGAATTGCGGAAATAACCAAGTTTAGACAAAATCCATACAAGTCTCGGTTTCGGAACCGAGAAACAAGGGAAAAAACAATAAGTTCATAAATAAGTAAGGAAAATGGTAAAAAGAAGTTTATGTTCATCTCGAAAGCGTGTTAAGGTTGAAGACGGTAGTGGTGCTTGAAACTTTGAAGACCGGTCGGTTACGTGCTTGACGGTATGTCACCCAAGGGCTTGATGGGTAGCACATATCATGGTCTTGTATGAAGTTAGTCACGGGCATGGTGGATGGCCAGCCACGGGCGTACCAAGAGCAGGCCATGGACGTTGTGGATAGGGACATAACGGGCATGTCTAAAAGGTGGTAACGGTCATGGGTTGTGGTTGACCACGACCGTGATATTCATTGGGCCACAAGCGTGATAGATAGGAAACATAAGGCGTTGCCAGGGAGCAGAACAAGAAGTAAACGCAAAGGAAATTTAGTGAAAGACTCGTACGATTGAAGGGGAAAAGATGAAACGAGTTCAAATTTGAATTGCGGCAATAACCAAGTTTAGACAAAATCCATACTAGTCTCGGTTTCGGAACCGAGAAACAAGGGAAAAAACAATAAGTTCAGAAATAAGTAAGGAAAATGGTAAAAACAAGTTTATGTTCATCTCAGAAAGCGTGTTAAGGTTGAAGACAGTAGTGGTGCTGGAAACATTGAAGACCATTCGGTTACGTGCTTGACGGTATGTCACCCAAGGGCTTGATGGGTAGCTTATCATGGTCTTGTATGAAGTTAGTCACGGGCATGGTGGAAGGCCGGCCACGGGCGTACCAAGAGCAGGCCATGGACGTTGTGGATAGGGACATAACGGGCATGTCTAAAAGGTGGTAACGGTCATGGGTTGTGGTTGACCACGACCCTGATATTCATTAGGCCACAAGCATGATAGATAGGAAACATAAGGAGTTGCCAGGGAGCAGAACAACAAGTAAACGCAAAGGAAATTTAGTGAAAGACTCATACGATTGAAGGGGAAAAGATGAAACGAGTTCAAATTTGAATTGCGGAAATAACCAAGTTTAGACAAAATCCATACAAGTCTCGGTTTCGGAAACGATAAACAAGGGGAAAAAAACAATAAGTTCAGAAATAAGTAAGGAAAATTGTAAAAAGAAGTTTATGTTCATCTCAGAAAGCGTGTTAAGGTTGAAGACAGTAGTGGTGCTTGATATTTCGAAGACCAGTCAGTTACGTGCTTGACGGTATGTCACCCAAGGGCTTGATGGGTAGCATATCATGGTCTTGTATGAACTTAGTCACGGGCATGGTGGAAGGCCGGCCACGGGCGTACCAAGAGCGAGCCATGGACGTTGTGGATAGGGACATAACGGGAATGTCTAAAAGGTGCTAACGGTCATGGGTTGTGGTTGACCACGACCATGATATTCATTAGGCCACAAGCGTGATATATAGGAAACATAAGGCGTTGCCAGGGAGCAGAAGAAGAAGTAAACGCAGAGTAAATTTAGTGAAGACTCGCGATGAAAAGACTCATACGATTGAAGGGGAAAAGATGGAACGAGTTCAAATTTGATTTGTGGAAATAACCAAGTTTTGAAAAAATCCATACAAGTCTCGGTTTCGGAAACGAGAAACAAGGGAAAAAACAATAAGGTCAGAAATAAGTAATGAAAATGGTAAAAAGATGTTTATGTTCATCTCAGAAAGCGTGTTAAGGTTGAAGAAATGGTGGGGGGCTTGGAAACGTTGAAGACCGATCAGTTACGTGCTTGGCGGTATGTCACCCAAGGGCTTGATGGGTAGCTGATCATGGTCTTGTATGAATTTAGTCATGGGCATGGTGGAAGGCCAGCCACGGGCGTACCAAGAGCAGGCCATGGACGTTGTGGATAGGGACATAACGGGCATCTCTAAAAGGTGATAACGGTCATGGGTTGTGGTTGACCACGACCGTGATATTCATTAGGCCACAAGCGTGATAGATAGGAAACATAAGGCGGTTCCGGGGAGCGAACAAGAAGTAAACGCAAAGGAAATTTAGTGAAAGACTCGTACGATTGAAGGGGAAAAGATGAAACGAGTTAAAATTTGAATTGCGGAAATAACCAAGTTTAGACAAAATCCATACAAGTCTCGGTTTCGGAAACGAGAAACAAGGGAAAAAAACAATAAGTTCAGAAATAATTAAGGAAAATTGTAAAAAGAAGTTTATATTCATCTCAGAAAGCGTGTTAAGGTTGAAGACAGTAGTGGTGCTGGAAACTTTGAAGACTAATTAGTTACGTGCTTGACGGTATGTCACCCAAGGGCTTGATGGGTAGCTGATCATGGTCTTGTATGAAGTTAGTCACGGGCATGGTGGAAGGCCAGCCACGGGCATACCAAGAGCGAGGCCATGGACGTTGTGGATGGGGACATAACGGGCATGTCTAAAAGGTGGTAACGGTCATGGGTTGGGGTTGACCACGACCGTGATATTCATTAGGCCACAAGCGTGATAAATAGGAAACATAAGGCGTTGCCAAGGAGCAGAACAACAAGTAACCGCAAAGGAAAATTAGTGAAAGACTCATACGATTGAAGGGGAAAAGATGAAACGAGTTCAAATTTGAATTGCGGAAATAACCAAGTTTAGACAAAATCCATACAAGTCTCGGTTTCGGAAACGAGAAACAAGGGGAACAAAACAATAAGTTCAGAAATAAGTAAGGAAAATTGTAAAAAGAAGTTTATGTTCATCTCGAAAGCGTGTTAAGGTTGAAGACGGTAGTGGTGCTTGAATATTTCGAAGACCGGTCGGTTACGTGCTTGACGGTATGTCACCCAAGGGCTTGATGGGTAGCATATCATGGTCTTGTATGAAGTTAGTCACGGGCATGGTGGATGGCCAGCCATGGGCGTACCAAGAGCAGGCCATGGACGTTGTGGATAGGGACATAACGGGCATGTCTAAAAGGTGATAACGGTCATGGGTTGTGGTTGACCACGACCGTCATATTCATTAGGCCACAAGCGTGATAGATAGGAAACATAAGGCGGTTCCAGGGAGCAGAACACGAAGTAAACGCAAAGGAAATTTAGTGAAAGACTCATACGATTGAAGGGGAAAAGATGAAACGGGTTCAAATTTGAATTGCGGAAATAACCAAGTTTTGAAAAAATCCAAACATGTCTCGGTTTCGGAAACGAGAAACAAGGGAAAAAAACAATAAGTTCAGAAATAATTAAGGAAAATTGTAAAAAGAAGTTTATGTTCATCTCAGAAAGCGTGTTAAGGTTGAAGACAGTAGTGGTGTTGGAAACTTTGAAGACTAATTAGTTACGTGCTTGACGGTATGTAATCCAAGGGCTTGATGGGTAGCCGATCATGGTCTTGTATGAAGTTAGTCACGGGCATGGTGGAAGGCCAGCCACGGGCATACCAAGAGCAGGCCATGGACGTTGTGGATGGGGACATAACGGGCATGTCTAAAAGGTGGTAACGGTCATGGGTTGTGGTTGACCACGACCGTGATATTCATTAGGCCACAAGCGTGATAAATAGGAAACATAAGGCGTTGCCGAGGAGCGAACAACAAGTAACCGCAAAGGAAATTTAGTGAAAGACTCATACGATTGACGGGGGAAAGATGAAACGAGTTCAAATTTGAATTGCGGAAATAACCAAGTTTAGAAAAAATCCATACAAGTCTCGGTTTCAGAAACGAGAAACAAGGGGAACAAAACAATAAGTTCATAAATAAGTAAGGAAAATTGTAAAAAGAAGTTTATGTTCATCTCAGAAAGCATGTTAAGGTTGAAGACAGTAGTGGTGCTGGAAACTTTGAAGACTAATCAGTTACGTGCTTGACGGTATGTCACCCAAGGGCTTGATGGGTAGCATATCATGGTCTTGTATGAAGTTAGTCACGGGCATGGTTGAAGGCCAGCCACGGGCATACCAAGAGCGAGCCATGGACGTTGTGGATAGGGACATAACGGGCATGTCTAAAAGGTGGTAACGGTCATGGGTTGTGGTTGACCACGACCGTGATATTCATTAGGCCACAAGCGTGATAGATAGGACACATAAGGCGTTGCCAGGGAGCAGAACAAGAAGTAAACGCAAAGGAAATTTAGTGAAAGACTCATACGATTGAAGGGGAAAAGATGAAACGAGTTCAAATTTGAATTGCGGAAATAACCAAGTTTTGAAAAAATCCAAACATGTCTCGGTTTCGGAAACGAGAAACAAGGGAAAAAACAATAAGTTCAGAAATAATTAAGGAAAATTGTAAAAAGAAGTTTATGTTCATCTCAGAAAGCGTGTTAAGGTTGAAGACAGTAGTGGTGTTGGAAACTTTGAAGACTAATTAGTTACGTGCTTGACGGTATGTAATCCAAGGGCTTGATGGGTAGCTGATCATGGTCTTGTATGAAGTTAGTCACGGGCATGGTGGAAGGCCAGCCACGGGCATACCAAGAGCAGGCCATGGACGTTGTGGATGGGGACATAACGGGCATGTCTAAAAGGTGGTAACGGTCATGGGTTGTGGTTGACCACGACCGTGATATTCATTATTCCACAAGCGTGATAAATAGGAAACATAAGGCGTTGCCAAGGAGCAGAACAACAAGTAACCGCAAAGGAAATTTAGTGAAAGACTCATACGATTAACGGAGGAAAGATGAAACGAGTTCAAATTTGAATTGCGGAAATAACCAAGTTTAGAAAAAATCCGTACAAGTCTCGGTTTCAGAAACGAGAAACAAGGGGAACAAAACAATAAGTTCATAAATAAGTAAGGAAAATTGTAAAAAGAAGTTTATGTTCATCTCAGAAAGCATGTTAAGGTTGAAGACAGTAGTGGTGCTGGAAACTTTGAAGACTAATCAGTTACGTGCTTGACGGTATGTCACCCAAGGGCTTGATGGGTAGCTGATCGTGGTCTTGTATGAAATTAGTCACGGGCATGGTTGAAGGCCAGCCATGGGCATACCAAGAGCAGGCCATGGACGTTGTGGATAGGGACATAACGGGCATGTCTAAAAGTTGGTAACGGTCATGGGTTGGTGTTGACCACTACTGTGATATTCATTAGGACACAAGCGTGATAGATAGGAAACATAAGGCGTTGCCAGGGAGCAGAACAAGAAGTAAACGCAAAGGAAATTTAGTGAAAGACTCATACGATTGAAGGGGAAAAGATGAAACGAGTTCAAATTTGAATTGCGGAAATAACCAAGTTTAGACAAAATCCATACAAGTCTCGGTTTCGGAAACGAGAAACAAGGGGAACAAAACAATAAGTTCAGAAATAAGTAAGGAAAATTGTAAAAAGAAGTTTATGTTCATCTCAGAAAGCGTGTTAAGGTTGAAGACAGTAGTGGTGCTTGATATTTCGAATACCAGTCAGTTACGTGCTTGATGGTATGTCACCCAAGGGCTTGATGGGTAGCACATATCATGGTCTTGTATGAAGTTAGTCACGGGCATGGTGGATGGCCAGCCATGGGCGTACCAAGAGCAGGCCATGGACGTTGTGGATAGGGACATAACGGGCATGTCTAAAAGGTGATAACGGTCATGGGTTGTGGTTGACCACGACCGTGATATTCATTAGGCCACAAGCGTGCTAGATAGGAAATATAAGGCGGTTCCAGGGAGCAGAACACGAAGTAAACGCAAAGGAAATTTAGTGAAAGACTCATACGATTGAAGGGGAAAAGATGAAACGGGTTCAAATTTGAATTGCGGAAATAACCAAGTTTTGAAAAAATCCATACATGTCTCGGTTTCGGAAACGAGAAACAAGGGAAAAAACAATAAGTTCAAAAATAATTAAGGAAAATTAAAAAAAGAAGTTTATGGTCATCTCAGAAAGCGTGTTAAGGTTGAAGACAGTAGTGGTGTTGGAAACTTTGAAGACTAATTAGTTACGTGCTTGACGGTATGTAATCCAAGGGCTTGATGGGTAGGTGATCATGGTCTTGTATGAAGTTAGTCACGGGCATGGTGGAAGGCCAGCCACGGGCATACCAAGAGCGAGGCCATGGACGTTGTGGATGGGGACATAACGGGCATGTCTAAAAGGTGGTAACGGTCATGGGTTGTGGTTGACCACGACCGTGATATTCATTAGGCCACAAGCGTGATAGATAGGAAACATAAGGCGTTGCCAGGGAGCGAAACAACAAGTAAACGCAAAGGAAATTTAGTGAAAGACTCATACGATTAACGGGGGAAAGATGAAACGAGTTCAAATTTGAATTGCGGAAATAACCAAGTTTAGACAAAATCCATACAAGTCTCGGTTTCGGAAACGAGAAACAAGGGGAACAAAACAATAAGTTCAGAAATAAGTAAGGAAAATTGTAAAAAGAAGTTTATGTTCATCTCAGAAAGCGTGTTAAGGTTGAAGACAGTAGTGGTGCTTGATATTTCGAAGACCAGTCGGTTACGTGCTTGACGGTATGTCACCGAAGGGCTTGATGGGTAGACATATCATGGTCTTGTATGAAGTTAGTCACGGGCATGGTGGATGGCCAGCCATGGGCGTACCAAGAGCGAGGCCATGGACGTTGTGGATAGGGACATAACGGGCATGTCTAAAAGGTGATAACGGTCATGGGTTGTGGTTGACCACGACCGTGATATTCATTAGGCCACAAGCGTGCTAGATAGGAAACATAAGGCGGTTCCAGGGAGCAGAACACGAAGTAAACGCAAAGGAAATTTAGTGAAAGACTCATACGATTGAAGGGGAAAAGATGAAACGAGTTCAAATTTGAATTGCGGAAATAACCAAGTTTAGAAAAAATCCATACATGTCTCGGTTTCGGAAACGAGAAACAAGGGAAAAAACAATAAGTTCAGAAATAATTAAGGAAAATTGTAAAAAGAAGTTTATGTTCATCTCAGAAAGCGTGTTAATGTTGAAGACAGTAGTGGTGTTGGAAACTTTGAAGACTAATTAGTTACGTGCTTGACGGTATGTAATCCAAGGGCTTTATGGGTAGCTGATCATGGTCTTGTATGAAGTTAGTCACGGGCATGGTGGAAGGCCAGCCACGGGCATACCAAGAATAGGCCATGGACGTTGTGGATGGGGACATAACAGGCATGTCTAAAAGGTGGTAACGGTCATGGGTTGTGGTTGACCACGACCGTGATATTCATTAGGCCACAAGCGTGATAAATAGGAAACATAATTCGTTGCTAGGGGAGCGAGAACTACAAGTAAACGCAAAGGAATTTTAGTGAAAGACTCATACGATTAACGGGGGAAAGATGAAACGAGGTCAAATTTGAATTGCGGAAATAACCAAGTTTAGAAAAAATCCATACAAGTCTCGGTTTCAGAAACGAGAAACAAGAGGAACAAAACAATAAGTTCATAAATAAGTAAGGAAAATTGTAAAAAGAAGTTTATGTTCATCTCAGAAAGCATGTTAAGGTTGAAGACAGTAGTGGTGCTGGAAACTTTGAAGACTAATCAGTTACGTGCTTGACGATATGTCACCCAAGGGCTTGATGGGTAGGTGATCATGGTCTTGTATGAAATTAGTCACGGGCATGGTTGAAGGCCGGCCACGGGCATACCAAGAGCAGGCCATGGACGTTGTGGATAGGGACATAACGGGGATGTCTAAAAGGTGGTAACGGTCATGGGTTGGTGTTGACCACTACCGTGATATTCATTAGGACACAAGCGTGATAGATAGGACACATAAGGCGTTGCCAGGGAGCAGAACAAGAAGTAAACGCAAAGGAAATTTAGTGAAAGACTCATACGATTGAAGGGGAAAAGATGAAACGAGTTCAAATTTGAATTGCGGAAATAACCAAGTTTAGACAAAATCCATACATGTCTCGGTTTCGGAAACGAGAAACAAGGGCAACAAAACAATAAGTTCAGAAATAAGTAAGGAAAATTGTAAAAAGAAGTTTATGTTCATCTCAGAAAGCGTGTTAAGGTTAAAGACAGTAGTGGTGCTTGATATTTCGAAGACCAGTCAGTTACGTCTTTGACGGTATGTCACCCAAGGGCTTGATGGGTAGCACATATCATGGTCTTGTATGAAGTTAGTCACGGGCATGGTGGATGGCTAGCCATGGGCGTACCAAGAAGAGCCATGGACGTTGTGGATAGGGACATAACGGGCATGTCTAAAAGGTGCTAACGGTCATGGGTTGTGGTTGACCATGACCGTGATATTCATTAGGCCACAAGCGTGATAGATAGGAAACATAAGGCGGTTCCGGGGAGCGAACAAGAAGTAAACGCAAAGGAAATTTAATGAAAGACTCGTACGATTGAAGGGGAAAAGATGAAACGAGTTCAAATTTGAATTGCGGAAATAACCATGTTTAGAAAAAATCCATACATGTCTCGGTTTCGGAAACGAGAAACAAGGGGAAAAAAACAATAAGTTCATAAATCATTAAGGAAAATTGTAAAAAGAAGTTTATGTTCATCTCAGAAAGCCTGTTAAGGTTGGAGACAGTAGTGGTGCTGCAAACTTTGAAGACTAATCAGTTACGTGCTTGACGGTATGTCATCCAAGGGCTTTATGGGTAGCTGATCATGGTCTTGTATGAAGTTAGTCACGGGTATGGTGGAAGACCAGCCACGGGCATACCAAGAGCAGGCCATGGACGTTGTGGATAGGGACATAACGGGCATGTCGAAAAGGTGGTAACGGTCATGGGTTGTGGTTGACCACGACCGTGATATGCATTAGGCCACAAGCGTGATAGATAGGAAACATAAGGCGTTGCCAGGGAGCAGAACAAGAAGTAAATGCAAAGGAAATTTAGTGAAAGACTCATACGATTGAAGGGGAAAATATGAAACGAGTTAAAATTTGAATTGTGGAAATAACCAAGTTTAGAAAAAATCCATACAAGTCTCGGTTTCAGAAACGAGAAATAAGGGGAACAAAATAATATGTTCAGAAATAATTAAGGAAAATTGTAAAAGGAAGTTTATGTTCATCTCAGAAAGCGTGTTAAGGTTGAAGACAGTAGTGGTGCTGGAAACTTTGAAGACTAATCAGTTACGTGCTTGACGGTATGTCACCCAAGGGCTTGATGGGTAGCTGATCATAGTCTTGTATGAAGTTAGTCACGGGCATGGTGGAAGGCCAGCCACGGGCATACCAAGAGCGAGGCCATGGACGTTGTGGATAGAGACATAAAGGGCATGTCTAAAAGGTGATAACGGTCATGGGTTGTGGTTGACCACGACCGTGATATTCATTATGCCACAAGCGTGATAGATAGGAAACATAAGGCGGTTCCGGGGAGCGAGAACAAGAAGTAAACGCAAAGGAAATTTAGTGAAAGACTCATACGATTGAAGGGGAAAAGATGAGACGAGTTCAAATTTGAATTGCGGAAATAACCAAGTTTAGAAAAAATCCATACATGTCTCGGTTTCGAAAACGAGAAACAAGGGGAACAAAACAATATGTTCAGAAATAAGTAAGGAAAATTGTAAAAAGAATTTTATGTTCATCTCAGAAAGTGTGTTAAGGTTGAAGACAGTAGTGGTGCTTGATATTTCGAAGACCGATCGGTTACGTCTTTGACGGTATGTCACCCAAGGGCTTGATGGGTAGCACATATCATGGTCTTGTATGAAGTTAGTCACGGGCATGGTGGATGGCTAGCCATGGGCGTACCAAGAGCAGGCCATGGACGTTGTGGATAGGGACATAACGGGCATGTCTAAAAGGTGGTAACGGTCATGGGTTGTGGTTGACCACGACCGTGATATTCATTAGGCCACAAGCGTGATAAATAGGAAACATAATTCGTTGCTAGGGAGCAGAACTACAAGTAAACGCAAAGGAATTTTAGTGAAAGACTCATACGATTAACGGGGGAAAGATGAAACGAGGTCAAATTTGAATTGCGGAAATAACCAAGTTTAGAAAAAATCCATACAAGTCTCGGTTTCGAAACGAGAAACAAGAGGAACAAAACAATAAGTTCATAAATAAGTAAGGAAAATTGTAAAAAGAAGTTTATGTTCATCTCGAAAGCATGTTAAGGTTGAAGACGGTAGTGGTGCTGGAAACTTTGAAGACTAATCAGTTACGTGCTTGACGATATGTCACCCAAGGGCTTGATGGGTAGGTGATCATGGTCTTGTATGAAATTAGTCACGGGCATGGTTGAAGGCCGGCCACGGGCATACCAAGAGCAGGCCATGGACGTTGTGGATAGGGACATAACGGGGATGTCTAAAAGGTGGTAACGGTCATGGGTTGGTGTTGACCACTACCGTGATATTCATTAGGACACAAGCGTGATAGATAGGACACATAAGGCGTTGCCAGGGAGCGAGAAAAAGAAGTAAACGCAAAGGAAATTTAGTGAAAGACTCATACGATTGAAGGGGAAAAGATGAAACGAGTTCAAATTTGAATTGCGGAAATAACCAAGTTTAGACAAAATCCATACATGTCTCGGTTTCGGAAACGAGAAACAAGGGCAACAAAACAATAAGTTCAGAAATAAGTAAGGAAAATTGTAAAAAGAAGTTTATGTTCATCTCGAAAGCGTGTTAAGGTTAAAGACGGTAGTGGTGCTTGATATTTCGAAGACCGATCGGTTACGTCTTTGACGGTATGTCACCCAAGGGCTTGATGGGTAGCACATATCATGGTCTTGTATGAAGTTAGTCACGGGCATGGTGGATGGCTAGCCATGGGCGTACCAAGAGCAGGCCATGGACGTTGTGGATAGGGACATAACGGGCATGTCTAAAAGGTGCTAACGGTCATGGGTTGTGGTTGACCATGACCGTGATATTCATTAGGCCACAAGCGTGATAGATAGGAAACATAAGGCGGTTCCAGGGAGCAGAACAAGAAGTAAACGCAAAGGAAATTTAATGAAAGACTCATGCGATTGAAGGGGAAAAGATGAAACGAGTTCAAATTTGAATTGCGGAAATAACCATGTTTAGAAAAAATCCATACATGTCTCGGTTTCGGAAACGAGAAACAAGGGAAAAAAACAATAAGTTCATAAATCATTAAGGAAAATTGTAAAAAGAAGTTTATGTTCATCTCGGAAAGCATGTTAAGGTTGGAGACGGTAGTGGTGCTTGCAAACTTTGAAGACTAATCAGTTACGTGCTTGACGGTATGTCATCCAAGGGCTTTATGGGTAGCTGATCATGGTCTTGTATGAAGTTAGTCACGGGTATGGTGGAAGACCAGCCACGGGCATACCAAGAGCAGGCCATGGACGTTGTGGATAGGGACATAACGGGCATGTCGAAAAGGTGGTAACGGTCATGGGTTGTGGTTGACCACGACCGTGATATGCATTAGGCCACAAGCGTGATAGATAGGAAACATAAGGCGTTGCCAGGGAGCGAGAACAAGAAGTAAATGCAAAGGAAATTTAGTGAAAGACTCATACGATTGAAGGGGAAAATATGAAACGAGTTAAAATTTGAATTGTGGAAATAACCAAGTTTAGAAAAAATCCATACAAGTCTCGGTTTCAGAAACGAGAAATAAGGGGAACAAAATAATATGTTCAGAAATAATTAAGGAAAATTGTAAAAGGAAGTTTATGTTCATCTCAGAAAGCGTGTTAAGGTTGAAGACAGTAGTGGTCTTGGAAACTTTGAAGACTAATCAGTTACGTGCTTGACGGTATGTCACCCAAGGGCTTGATGGGTAGCTGATCATAGTCTTGTATGAAGTTAGTCACGGGCATGGTGGAAGGCCAGCCACGGGCATACCAAGAGCAGGCCATGGACGTTGTGGATAGAGACATAAAGGGCATGTCTAAAAGGTGATAACGGTCATGGGTTGTGGTTGACCACGACCGTGATATTCATTATGCCACAAGCGTGATAGATAGGAAACATAAGGCGGTTCCAGGGAGCAGAACAAGAAGTAAACGCAAAGGAAATTTAGTGAAAGACTCATACGATTGAAGGGGAAAAGATGAGACGAGTTCAAATTTGAATTGCGGAAATAACCAAGTTTAGAAAAAATCCATACATGTCTCGGTTTCGAAAACGAGAAACAAGGGGAACAAAACAATATGTTCAGAAATAAGTAAGGAAAATTGTAAAAAGAATTTTATGTTCATCTCAGAAAGTGTGTTAAGGTTGAAGACAGTAGTGGTGCTTGATATTTCGAAGACCAGTCAGTTACGTCTTTGACGGTATGTCACCCAAGGGCTTGATGGGTAGCACATATCATGGTCTTGTATGAAGTTAGTCACGGGCATGGTGGATGGCTAGCCATGGGCGTACCAAGAGCAGGCCATGGACGTTGTGGATAGGGACATAACGGGCATGTCTAAAAGGTGCTAACGGTCATGGGTTGTGGTTGACCACGACCGTGATATTCATTAGGCCACAAGCGTGATAGATAGGAAACATAAGGCGGTTCCAGGGAGCAGAACAAGAAGTAAACGCAAAGGAAATTTAATGAAAGACTCATGCGATTGAAGGGGAAAAGATGAAACGAGTTCAAATTTGAATTGCGGAAATAACCATGTTTAGAAAAAATCCATACATGTCTCGGTTTCGGAAACGAGAAACAAGGGAAAAAAACAATAAGTTCATAAATCATTAAGGAAAATTGTAAAAAGAAGTTTATGTTCATCTCAAAAAGCCTGTTAAGGTTGGAGACAGTAGTGGTGCTGCAAACTTTGAAGACTAATCAGTTACGTGCTTGACGGTATGTCATCCAAGGGCTTTATGGGTAGCTGATCATGGTCTTGTATGAAGTTAGTCACGGGTATGGTGGAAGACCAGCCACGGGCATACCAAGAGCGAGGCCATGGACGTTGTGGATAGGGACATAACGGGCATGTCGAAAAGGTGGTAACGGTCATGGGTTGTGGTTGACCACGACCGTGATATGCATTAGGCCACAAGCGTGATAGATAGGAAACATAAGGCGTTGCCAGGGAGCAGAACAAGAAGTAAACGCAAAGGAAATTTAGTGAAAGACTCATACGATTGAAGGGGAAAATATGAAACGAGTTCAAATTTGAATTGTGGAAATAACCAAGTTTAGAAAAAATCCATACAAGTCTCGGTTTCAGAAACGAGAAACAAGGGGAACAAAATAATATGTTCAGAAATAATTAAGGAAAATTGTAAAAGGAAGTTTATGTTCATCTCAGAAAGCGTGTTAAGGTTGAAGACAGTAGTGGTGCTGGAAACTTTGAAGACTAATCAGTTACGTGCTTGACGGTATGTCACCCAAGGGCTTGATGGGTAGCTGATCATAGTCTTGTATGAAGTTAGTCACGGGCATGGTGGAAGGCCAGCCACGGGCATACCAAGAGCAGGCTATGTACGTTGTGGATAGGGACATAACGGGCATGTCTAAAAGGTGGTAACGGTCATGGGTTGGTGTTGACCACGACCGTGATATTCATTAGGCCACAAGCGTGATAGATAGGACACATAAGGCGTTGTCAGGGAGCAGAACAAGAAGTAAACACAAAGGAAATTTTGTGAAAGACTCATACGATTGAAGGGGAAAAGATGAAACGAGTTAAAATTTGAAATGCGGAAATAACCAAGTTTAGACAAAATCCATACAAGTCTCGGTTTCGGAAACGAGAAACAAGGGGAACAAAACAATAAGTTCATAAATAAGTAAGGAAAATTGTAAAAAGTAGTTTATGTTCATCTTAGAAAGCATGTTAAGGTTGAAGACAGTAGTGGTTCTTGATATTTCGAAGACCGATCGGTTACGTGCTTGACGGTTTGTCACCCAAGGGCTTGATGGGTAACACATATCATGGTCTTGTATGAAGTTAGTCACGGGCATGGTGGATGGCCAGCCACGGGTGTACCAAGAGCAAGGACATGGACGTTGTGGATAGGGACATAACGGGCATGTCTAAAAGGTGCTAACGGTCATGGGTTGTGGTTGACCACGACCGTGATATTCATTAGGCCACTAGCGTGATAGATAGGAAACATAAGGCGTTACCAGGGAGCAGAACAAGAAGTAAACGCAAAGGAAATTTAGTGAAAGACTCATACGATTGAAGGGGAAAAGATGGAACGATTTCAAATTTGATTTGGGGAAATAACCAAGTTTATAAAAAATCCATACAAGTCTCGGTTTCGGAAACGAGAAACAAGGGAAAAAAACAATAAGGTCAGAAATAAGTAAGGAAAATGGTAAAAAGAAGTTTATGTTCATCTCAGAAAGCGTGTTAAGGTTGAAGACAGTAGTGGTGCTTGATATTTCCAAGACCAGTCAGTTACGTGCTTGACGGTATGTCACCCAAGGGCTTGATGGGTAGCATCTCATGGTCTTGTATGAAGTTAGTTACGGGCATGGTGGAAGGCCAGCCACGGGCGTACCAAGAGCAGGCCATGGACGCTGTGGATAGGGACATAACGGGCATGTCTAAAAGGTGCTAACGGTCATGGGTTGTGGTTGACCACGACCGTGATATTCATTAGGCCACAAGCGTGATAGATAGGAAACATAAGGCGGTTCCAGGGAGCAGAACAAGAAGTAAACGCAAAGGAAATTTAATGAAAGACTCATGCGATTGAAGGGGAAAAGATGAAACGAGTTCAAATTTGAATTGCGGAAATAACCATGTTTAGAAAAAATCCATACATGTCTCGGTTTCGGAAACGAGAAACAAGGGAAAAAAACAATAAGTTCATAAATCATTAAGGAAAATTGTAAAAAGAAGTTTATGTTCATCTCAGAAAGCCTGTTAAGGTTGGAGACAGTAGTGGTGCTGCAAACTTTGAAGACTAATCAGTTACGTGCTTGACGGTATGTCATCCAAGGGCTTTATGGGTAGCCGATCATGGTCTTGTATGAAGTTAGTCACGGGTATGGTGGAAGACCGGCCACGGGCATACCAAGAGCGAGGCCATGGACGTTGTGGATAGGGACATAACGGGCATGTCGAAAAGGTGGTAACGGTCATGGGTTGTGGTTGACCACGACCGTGATATGCATTAGGCCACAAGCGTGATAGATAGGAAACATAAGGCGTTGCCAGGGAGCAGAACAAGAAGTAAACGCAAAGGAAATTTAGTGAAAGACTCATACGATTGAAGGGGAAAATATGAAACGAGTTCAAATTTGAATTGTGGAAATAACCAAGTTTAGAAAAAATCCATACAAGTCTCGGTTTCGAAACGAGAAACAAGGGGAACAAAATAATATGTTCAGAAATAATTAAGGAAAATTGTAAAAGGAAGTTTATGTTCATCTCAGAAAGCGTGTTAAGGTTGAAGACAGTAGTGGTGCTGGAAACTTTGAAGACTAATCAGTTACGTGCTTGACGGTATGTCACCCAAGGGCTTGATGGGTAGCTGATCATAGTCTTGTATGAAGTTAGTCACGGGCATGGTGGAAGGCCAGCCACGGGCATACCAAGAGCAGGCCATGTACGTTGTGGATAGGGACATAACGGGCATGTCTAAAAGGTGGTAACGGTCATGGGTTGGTGTTGACCACGACCGTGATATTCATTAGGCCACAAGCGTGATAGATAGGACACATAAGGCGTTGTCAGGGAGCAGAACAAGAAGTAAACACAAAGGAAATTTTGTGAAAGACTCATACGATTGAAGGGGAAAAGATGAAACGAGTTAAAATTTGAAATGCGGAAATAACCAAGTTTAGACAAAATCCATACAAGTCTCGGTTTCGGAAACGAGAAACAAGGGGAACAAAACAATAAGTTCATAAATAAGTAAGGAAAATTGTAAAAAGTAGTTTATGTTCATCTTAGAAAGCATGTTAAGGTTGAAGACAGTAGTGGTTCTTGATATTTCGAAGACCAGTCAGTTACGTGCTTGACGGTTTGTCACCCAAGGGCTTGATGGGTAACACATATCATGGTCTTGTATGAAGTTAGTCACGGGCATGGTGGATGGCCAGCCACGGGTGTACCAAGAGCAAGACATGGACGTTGTGGATAGGGACATAACGGGCATGTCTAAAAGGTGCTAACGGTCATGGGTTGTGGTTGACCACGACCGTGATATTCATTAGGCCACTAGCGTGATAGATAGGAAACATAAGGCGTTACCAGGGAGCAGAACAAGAAGTAAACGCAACGGAAATTTAGTGAAAGACTCATACGATTGAAGGGGAAAAGATGGAACGATTTCAAATTTGATTTGGGGAAATAACCAAGTTTATAAAAAATCCACACAAGTCTCGGTTTCGGAAACGAGAAACAAGGGAAAAAAACAATAAGGTCAGAAATAAGTAAGGAAAATGGTAAAAAGAAGTTTATGTTCATCTCAGAAAGCGTGTTAAGGTTGAAGACAGTAGTGGTGCTTGATATTTCCAAGACCAGTCAGTTACGTGCTTGACGGTATGTCACCCAAGGGCTTGATGGGTAGCATCTCATGGTCTTGTATGAAGTTAGTTACGGGCATGGTGGAAGGCCAGCCACGGGCGTACCAAGAGCAGGCCATGGACGCCGTGGATAGGGACATAACGGGCATGTCTAAAAGGTGCTAACGGTCATGGGTTGTGGTTGACCACGACCGTGATATTCATTAGGCCACAAGCGTGATAGATAGGAAACATAAGGCGTTACCAGGGAGCAGAACAAGAAGTAAACGCAAAGGAAATTTAGTGAAAGACTCGTACGATTGAAGGGGAAAAGATGGAACGATTTCCAATTTGATTTGGGGAAATAACCAAGTTTAGAAAAAATCCATACAAGTCTCGGTTTCGGAAACCAGAAACAAGGGAAAAAAATAATAAGGTCAGAAATAAGTAAGGAAAATGGTAAAAAGAAGTTTATGTTCATCTTAGAAAGCGTGTTAAGGTTGAAGACAGTAGTGGTGATGGAAACATTGAAGACCATTCAGTTACGTGCTTGACGGTATGTCACCCAAGGGCTTGATAGGTAGATGATCATGGTCTTGTATGAAGTTAATCACAGGCATGGTGGAAGGCCAGTCACGGGCATACCAAGAGCAGGCCATGGACGTTGTGGATAGGGACATAACGGGCATGTCGAAAAGGTGGTAACGGTCATGGGTTGTGGTTGACTCACGACCGTGATATGCATTAGGCCACAAGCGTGATAGATAGGAAACATAAGGCGTTGCCAGGAAGCAGAACAAGAAGTAAACGCAAAGGAAATTTAGTGAAAGACTCATACGGTTGAAGGGGAAAATATGAAACGAGTTCAAATTTGAATTGCGGAAATAACCAAGTTTAGAAAAAATCCATACAAGTCTCGGTTTCAGAAACGAGAAACAAGGGGAACAAAACAATATGTTCAGAAATAATTAAGGAAAATTGTAAAAGGAAGTTTATGTTCATCTCAGAAAGCGTGTTAAGGTTGAAGACAGTAATGGTGCTGGAAACTTTGAAGACTAATCAGTTACGTGCTTGACGGTATGTTACCCAAGGGCTTGATGGGTAGCTGATCATAGTCTTGTATGAAGTTAGTCACGGGCATGGTGGAAGGCCAGCCACGGGCATACCAAGAGCAGGCCATGGACGTTGTGGATAGGGACATAACGGGCATGTTTAAAAGGTGGTAACGGTCATGGGTTGTGGTTGACCACGACCGTGATATTCATTAGGCCACAAGCTTGATAGATAGGAAACATAAGGCGTTGCCAGGGAGCAGAACAAGAAGTAAACGCAAATGAAGTTTAGTGAAAGACTCATACGATTGAAGGGGAAAAGATGAAACGAGTTCAAATTTGAATTGCGGAAATAACAAAGTTTAGACAAAATCCATTCAAGTCTCGGTTTCGGAAACGAGAAACAAGGGGAACAAACCAATAAGTTCAGAAATAAGTGAGGAAAATGGTAAAAAGAAGTTTATGTTCATCTCAGAAAGCGTGTTAAGGTTGAAGACAGTAGTGGTGCTTGATATTTCTAAGACCAGTCAGTTACGTGCTTGACGGTATGTCACCCAAGGGCTTGATGGGTAGCATATCATGGTCTTGTATGAACTTAGTCACGGGCATGGTGGAAGGCCAGCCACGGGCGTACCAAGAGCATGCCATGGACGTTGTGGATAGGGACATAACGGGCATGTCTAAAAGGTGAAAACGATCATGGGTTGTGGTTGATTACGACCGTGATATTCATTAGGTCAAGCGTGATAGATAGGAAACATAAGGCGTTGCCAGGGAGCAGAACAAGAAGTAAACGCAAAGGAAATTTTGTGAAAGACTCATACGATTGAAGGGGAAAAGATCAAACGAGTTCAAATTTGAATTGCGGAAATAACCAAGTTTAGACAAAATCCATACAAGTCTCGGTTTCAGAAACGAGAAACAAGGGGAACAAAACAATAAGTTCAGAAATAAGTAAGGAAAATTGTAAAAGGAAGTTTATGTTCATCTCAGAAAGCGTGTTAAGGTTGAAGACAGTAGTGGTGCTTGATATTTCTAAGACCAGTCAGTTACGTGCTTGACGGTATGTCACCCAAGGGCTTGATGGGTAGCATATCATTTGGTATGAAGTTAGTCACGGGCATGGTGGAAGGCTAGCCACGGGCGTACCAAGAGCAGGCCATGGAAGTTGTGGATAGGTACATAACAGGCATGTCTAAAAGCTACTAACGGTCATGGGTTGTGGTTGACCATGACCGTGATATGCATTAGGCTACAAGAGTCATCGATAGTAAACATAAGGCGTTTCCAGGGACCAGAACCACAAGTAAATGTAAAGGCAATTTAGTGAAAGACTCATACGATTTAAGGGGAAAAGATGGAATGGGTTCAAATATGAAATGCAAAAATAACCAACTTTACATAAAAACCATACAAATCTCGGTTTCGGAAATGAGAAACGAGGGAAAAGAAACAATATGGTCAGAAATAAGTAAGGAAAACGGTAAAAAGAAGTTTAGGTTCGTCTCAGAAAGCGTGTTAAGGTTGAAGACAATTGTGGTGCTTGATATGTCGAAGACCAGTCAGTTACGTGCTTGACGGGATGTCACCCAAGTGCTTGACGGATAGCTGATCATGGTCTTGGTATGAATTTAGTCACGGGTATGGTGGAAGGCCAGCCACGGGCATACTAAGAGCAGGCCATGGACATTGTTGATACGTACATAACGGGCATGTCTAAAAGGTGGTAATGGTCATGGGTTGTGGTTGACCACTACCGTGATATGCATGAGGCCATAAGCGTGATAGATAGGAAACATAAGGTGTTTCCAGGGACCAGAACTAGAAGTAAACGCAAAGGAAATTTAGTGAAAGACTCATACAATTTAAGGGGATAAGATGAAACGAGTTTAAATTTGACATGCGGAAATAACCAACTTTAGATAAAAACCATACAAGTGTCGGTTTCGGAAACGAGAAACAAGAGAAAAGAAACAATAAAGTCAGAAATAAATAAGGAAACTGGTAAAAAGAAGTTTATGTTCGTCTCAGAAAGCGTGTTAAGGTTGAAGACAGTAGTGGTGCTGGAAATTTTGAAGACCAGTCAGTTACGTGCTTGACGGTATGTCACCCAAGGGCTTGACAATAGCTGATCATGGTCTTGGTATAAATTTAGTCACGGGTATGGTGGAAGGCCAGCCACGGGCATACTAAGAGCAGGCCATGGACGTTGTTGATAGATACATAACGGGCATGTCTAAAGGAGGTAACGGTTATGGGTTGTGGTTGACCACTACCGTGATATGCATTAGGCCATAAGCGTGATAGATAGGAAACATAAGGCGTTTCCAGGGAGCAGAACCAGAAGTAAACGCAAAGGAAATTTAGTGAAAGACGTATACGATTAAAGGGGAAAAGATGAACCGAGTTTAAATATGAAATGCGGAAATAAACAACTTTAGATAAAAACCATACAAGTCTCGGTTTCGGAAATGAGAAACAACGGAAAAGAAACAATAAGTAAGGAAAATGGTAAGAAAAAGTTTATGTTCATCTCAGAAAGCGTGTTAAGGTTGAAGACAGTAGTGGTGCCGGAAATTTTGAAGACCAGTCGGTTACGTGCTTGACGGTATGTCACCCAAGGGCTTGACGGGTAGCTGATCATGGTCTTGGTATTAATTTAGTCACGGGCATGGTGGAAGGCCAGCCACGGGCATACTAAGAGCAGGCCATGGACGTTGTTGATAGGTACATAACGGGCATGTCTAAAAGGTGGTAACGGTCATGGGTTGTGGTTGACCACTACCGTGATATGCATTAGGCCATAAGCATGATAGATATGAAACATAAGGTGTTTCTAGGGAGCAGAACCAGAAGTAAATGTGAAGGAAGTTTAGTGAAAGGCTCATACGATTTAACTATAAAAGATGGAACGAGTTCAAATTTGAATTGCCGAAATAACCAACCTTAGATAAACACCATACAAGACTCGATTTCGGAAACGAGAAACAAGAGAAAACAAACAATAAGGTCAGAAATAAGTAAGGAAACTGGTAAAAAGAAGTTTATGTTCATATCAGAAAGCGTGTTAAGGTTGAAGACAATAGTGGTGCTGGAAATTTTGAAGACCAGTCAGTTACGTGCTACCGTCACCCAAGGGCTTGACGGGTAGCTGATCATGGTCTTGGTATGAATTTAGTCACGGGCATGGTGGAAGGCCAGCCATGGGCATACTAAGAGCAGGTTATGGACGTTGTTGATAGGTACATAACGGGCATGTCTAAAAGGTGGTAACGGTCATGGGTTGTGGTTGACCACTACCGTGATATGCATTAGGCCATAAGCGTGATAGATATCAAACATAAGGCATTTCCAGGGACCAGAACCAGAACTAAACGTAAAGGAAATTTAGTGAAAGACGCATACGATTTAAGGGGAAAAGATGAAACGAGTTTAAATATGAAATGCGGAAATAAACAACTTTAGATAAAAACCATACAAGTCTCGGTTTCGGAAACGAGAAACAACGGAAAAGAAACAATTAGTAAGGAAAATGGTAAGAAAAAGTTTATGTTCATCTCAGAAAGCGTGTTAAGGTTGAAGACAGTAGTGGTGCTGGAAATTTTGAAGACCAATTAGTTAAGTGCTTCACGGTATGTCACCCAAGGGCTTGACGGGTAGCTGATCATGGTCTTGGTATGAATTTAGTCACGGGCATGGTGGAAGGCCAGCCACGGGCATACTAAGAGCAGGCCATGGACGTTGTCGATAGGTACATAACGGGCATGTCTAAAAGGTGGTAACGGTCATGGGTTGTGGTTGACCACTACCGTGATATGTATTAGGCTATAAGCATGATAGATATGAAACAAAAGGTGTTTCCAGGGACCAGAACCAGAAGTAAATGTGAAGGAAGTTTAGTGAAAGACTCATACGATTTAACTGGAAAAGATGGAACGAGTTCAAATTTTAATTGCTGAAATAACCAACCTTAGATAAACACCATACAAGTCTCGGTTTCGGAAACGAGAAACAACGGAAAAGAAACAATAAGTAAGGAAAATGGTAAGAAAAAGTTTATGTTCATCTCAGAAAGCGTATTAAGGTTGAAGACAGTTGTGGTGCAGGATATTTCGAAGACCAGTAAGTTACGTGCTTGACGGTATGTCACCCCCGGGCTTGACGAGTAGATGATCACGGTCTTGGTATGAATTTAGTCACGGGCATGGTGGAAGGCCATCCAGGGGCATACAAAGAGCAGGCCATGGACGTTTTTGATAGGTACATGACGGGCGTGCCTAAAAGGTGGTAACGATCATGGGTTATGGTTGACCACAACCGTGATATGCATTAGTCCATAAGCGTGATAGATAGGAAACATAAGGCGTTTCCAGGGAGCAAAACCAGAAGTAAACGCAAAGGAAATTTAGTGAAAGACGCATACGATTTAAGGGCAAAAGATGAAACGAGTTTAAATATGATATGCGGAAATAAACAACTTTAGATAAAAACCATACAAGTCTCGGTTTCGGAAACGAGAAACAACGGAAAAGAAACAATAAGTATGGAAAATGGTAAGAAACAGTTTATGTTCATCTCAGAAAGCGTGTTAAGGTTGAAGACAGTAGTGGTGCTGGAAATTTTGAAGACCAGTCAATTACGTGCTTGAAGGTATGTCACCCAAGGGCTTGACGGGTAGCTGATCATGGTCTTGGTATGAATTTGGTCACGGGCATGGTGGAAGGCCAGCCACGGGCATACTAAGAGCAGGCCATGGACGTTGTTGATAGGTACATAACGGGTATGTCTAAAAGGTGGTAACGGTCTTGGCTTGTGGTTGACCACTACCGTGATATGCATTAGGCCATAAGCGTGATAGATAGGAAACATAAGGCGTTTCCAGGGAGCAAAACCAGAAGTAAACGCAAAGGAAATTTAGTGAAAGACGCATACGATTTAAGGGCAAAAGATGAAACGAGTTTAAATATGAAATGCGGAAATAAACAACTTTAGCTAAAAACCATACAAGTCTCGGTTTCGGAAACGAGAAACAACGGAAAAGAAACAATAAGGAAAATGGTAAGAAAAAGTTTATGTTCATCTCAGAAAGCGTGTTAAGGTTGAAGACAGTAGTGGTGCTGGAAATTTTGAAGACCAGTCAATTACGTGCTTGACGGTATGTCACCCAAGGGCTTGACGGGTAGCTGATCATGGTCTTGGTATGAATTTGGTCACGGGCATGGTGGAAGGCCAGCCACGGGCATACTAAGAGTAGGCCATGGACGTTGTTGATAGGTACATAACGGGTATGTCTAAAAGGTGGTAACGGTCTTGGCTTGTGGTTGACCACTACCGTGATATGCATTAGGCCATAAGCGTGATAGATAGGAAACATAAGGCGTTTCCAGGGAGCAAAACCAGAAGTAAACGCAAAGGAAATTTAGTGAAAGACGCATACGATTTAAGGGCAAAAGATGAAACGAGTTTTTAGATAAAAACCATACAAGGCTCGGTTTTAGAAACGAGAAACAAGGGAAAAGAAACAATAAGGTCAAAAATAAGTAAGGAAAATGGTAAAAAGAAGCTTATGATCATCTCAAAAAGCGTTTTAAGGTTGAACACAGTTGTGGTGCTCGATATTTCGAAGACCAGTCAGTTACATGCTTATCGTATATCACCCATGGGCGTGACGAGTAGATGATCAATCTCTTGGTATGAAGTTAGTTATGAGCATGGTGGAAGGCCAGCCATGGGCATACCAAGAGAAGGCCATGGACATTGTTGCTAGTTACATAACGGGCATCTCTAAAAGGTGGTAACGGTCATGGGTTGTGGTTGACCACAACCGTGATATGCATTAGGCCACAAGAGTGATAGATAGGAAACATAAGGCGTTTCCAGAAATAAGAACCAAAAGTAAACGTGAAGGAAATTTAGTGAAAGACTCATACAATTTAAGGGGAAAAGATGGAACGAGTTCAAATTTGAAATACGGAAATAACTAACTTTAGATAAAAACCATACAAGGCTAGGTTTTAGAAACGAGAAACAAGGGAAAAGAAACAATAAGGTCAGAAATAAGTAAGGAAAATGGTAAAAAGAAGTTTATGATCATCTCAAAAAGCGTTTTAAGGTTGAACACGGTTGTGGTGCTCGATATTTCGAAGACCGGTCGGTTACATGCTTGGTATATCACCCATGGGCGTGACGAGTAGATGATCAATCTCTTGGTATGAAGTTAGTTATGGGCATGGTGGAAGGCCAGCCATGGGCATACCAAGAGAAGGCCATGGACATTGTTGCTAGTTACATAACGGGCATCTCTAAAAGGTGGTAACGGTCATGGGTTGTGGTTGACCACAACCGTGATATGCATTAGGCCACAAGAGTGATAGATAGGAAACATAAGGCGTTTCCAGAAAGAAGAACCAAAAGTAAACGTGAAGGAAATTTAGTGAAAGACTCATACAATTTAAGGGGAAAAGATGGAACGAGTTCAAATTTGAAATACGGAAATAACCAACTTTAGATAAAAACCATACAAGGCTAGGTTTTAGAAACGAGAAACAAGGGAAAAGAAACAATAAGGTCAGAAATAAGTAAGGAAAATGGTAAAAAGAAGTATATGTTCATCTCAAAAGGCGTTTTAAGGTTGAAGACAGTTGTGGTGCTCGATATTTCGAAGACCAGTGAGTTATGTGCTTGGCGGTATGTCACCCACGGGATTCACGAGTAGATGATCACGCTCTTGGTATGAAGTTAGTCATGGGTATGGTGGAAGGCCAGCAACGAGCATACCAAGAGAAGGCCATGGACATTCTTGCTAGGTACATAACAGGCATGTCTAAAAGGTGGTAACGGTCATTGGTTGTGGTTGACCACAACCGTGATATGCATTAGGCCACAAGCGTGATAGATAGGAAACATAAGGCGTTTCCCGAAAGAAGAACCAAAAGTAAACGTGAAGGAAATTTAGTGAAAGACTCATACAATTTAAGGGGAAAAGATGGAACGAGTTCAAATTTGAAATACGGAAATAACCAACTTTAGATAAAAACCATACAAGGCTCGGTTTTAGAAACGAGAAACAAGGGAAAAGAAACAATAAGGTCGAAATAAGTAAGGAAAATGGTAAAAAGAAGTTTATGATCATCTCAAAAAGCGTTTTAAGGTTGAACACGGTTGTGGTGCTCGATATTTCGAAGACCGGTCGGTTACATGCTTGACTGTATATCACCCATGGGCGTGACGAGTAGATGATCAATCTCTTGGTATGAAGTTAGTTATGGGCATGGTGGAAGGCCAGCCACGGGCATACCAAGAGAAGGCCATGGACATTGTTGCTAGTTACATAACGGGCATCTCTAAAAGGTGGTAACGGTCATGGGTTGTGGTTGACCACAACCGTGATATGCATTAGGCCACAAGCGTGATAGATAGGAAACATAAGGCGTTTCCAGAAAGAAGAACCAAAAGTAAACGTGAAGGAAATTTAGTGAAAGACTCATACAATTTAAGGGGAAAAGATGGAACGAGTTCAAATTTGAAATACGGAAATAACCAACTTTAGATAAAAACCATACAAGGCTCGGTTTTAGAAACGAGAAACAAGGGAAAAGAAACAATAAGGTCAGAAATAAGTAAGGAAAATGGTAAAAAGAAGTTTATGATCATCTCAAAAAGCGTTTTAAGGTTGAACACGGTTGTGGTGCTCGATATTTCGAAGACCGGTCAGTTACATGCTTGCGTATATCACCCATGGGCGTGACGAGTAGATGATCAATCTCTTGGTATGAAGTTAGTTATGGGCATGGTGGAAGGCCAGCCACGGGCATACCAAGAGAAGGCCATGGACATTGTTGCTAGTTACATAACGGGCATCTCTAAAAGGTGGTAACGGTCATGGGTTGTGGTTGACCACAACCGTGATATGCATTAGGCCACAAGCGTGATAGATAGGAAACATAAGGCGTTTCCGAGAAAGAAGAACCAAAAGTAAACGTGAAGGAAATTTAGTGAAAGACTCATACAATTTAAGGGGAAAAGATGGAACGAGTTCAAATTTGAAATACGGAAATAACCAACTTTAGATAAAAACCATACAAGGCTCGGTTTTAGAAACGAGAAACAAGGGAAAAGAAACAATAAGGTCAGAAATAAGTAAGGAAAATGGTAAAAAGAAGTTTATGATCATCTCAAAAAGCGTTTTAAGGTTGAACACGGTTGTGGTGCTCGATATTTCGAAGACCAGTCGAGTTACATGCTTGACTCGTATATCACCCATGGGCGTGACGAGTAGATGATCAATCTCTTGGTATGAAGTTAGTTATGGGCATGGTGGAAGGCCAGCCACGGGCATACCAAGAGAAGGCCATGGACATTGTTGCTAGTTACATAACGGGCATCTCTAAAAGGTGGTAACGGTCATGGGTTGTGGTTGACCACAACCGTGATATGCATTAGGCCACAAGCGTGATAGATAGGAAACATAAGGCGTTTCCGAAAGAAGAACCAAAAGTAAACGTGAAGGAAATTTAGTGAAAGACTCATACGATTTAAGGGGAAAAGATGGAACGAGTTCAAATTTGAAATACGGAAATAACCAACTTTAGATAAAAACCATACAAGGCTCGGTTTTAGAAACGAGAAACAAGGGAAAAGAAACAATAAGGTCAGAAATAAGTAAGGAAAATGGTAAAAAGAAGTTTATGTTCATCTCAAAAAGCGTTTTAAGGTTGAATACGGTTGTGGTGCTCGATATTTCGAAGACCGGTGAGTTACGTGCTTGGCGGTATGTCACCCACGGGCTTGACGAGTAGATGATCACGCTCTTGGTATGAAGTTAGTCATGGGCATGGTGGAAGGCCAGCAACGGGCATACCAAGAGAAGGCCATGGACATTCTTGCTAGGTACATAACAGGCATGTCTAAAAGGTGGTAACGGTCATTGGTTGTGGTTGACCACAACCGTGATATGCATTAGGCCACAAGCGTGATAGATAGGAAACATAAGGCGTTTCCAGAAAGAAGAACCAAAAGTAAACGTGAAGGAAATTTAGTGAAAGACTCATACAATTTAAGGGGAAAAGATGGAACGAGTTCAAATTTGAAATACGAAAATAACCAACTTTAGATAAAAACCATACAAGGCTCGGTTTTAGAAACGAGAAACAAGGGAAAAGAAACAATAAGGTCAAAAATAAGTAAGGAAAATGGTAAAAAGAAGTATATGATCATCTCAAAAAGCGTTTTAAGGTTGAACACAGTTGTGGTGCTCGATATTTCGAAGACCGAGTCGAGTTACATGCTTGGACTGTATATCACCCATGGGCGTGACGAGTAGATGATCAATCTCTTGGTATGAAGTTAGTTATGGGCATGGTGGAAGGCCAGCCATGGGCATACCAAGAGAAGGCCATGGACATTGTTGCTAGTTACATAACGGGCATCTCTAAAAGGTGGTAACGGTCATGGGTTGTGGTTGACCACAACCGTGATATGCATTAGGCCACAAGCGTGATAGATAGGAAACATAAGGCGTTTCCAGAAAAGAAGAACCAAAAGTAAACGTGAAGGAAATTTAGTGAAAGACTCATACAATTTAAGGGGAAAAGATGGAACGAGTTCAAATTTGAAATACGGAAATAACCAACTTTAGATAAAAACCATACAAGGCTCGGTTTTAGAAACGAGAAACAAGGGAAAAGAAACAATAAGGTCAGAAATAAGTAAGGAAAATGGTAAAAAGAAGTTTATGATCATCTCAAAAAGCGTTTTAAGGTTGAACACGGTTGTGGTGCTCGATATTTCGAAGACCGGTCGGTTACATGCTTGTTGTATTTTCCCCCAGGGGGGGGGGGGGGAGGTTATCTCTCTCTGTATGAAGTTAGTTATGGGCATGGTGGAAGGCCAGCCACGGGCATACCAAGAGAAGGCCATGGACATTGTTGCTAGTTACATAACGGGCATCTCTAAAAGGTGGTAACGGTCATGGGTTGTGGTTGACCACAACCGTGATATGCATTAGGCCACAAGCGTGATAGATAGGAAACATAAGGCGTTTCCGAGAAAGAAGAACCAAAAGTAAACGTGAAGGAAATTTAGTGAAAGACTCATACAATTTAAGGGGAAAAGATGGAACGAGTTCAAATTTGAAATACGGAAATAACCAACTTTAGATAAAAACCATACAAGGCTCGGTTTTAGAAACGAGAAACAAGGGAAAAGAAACAATAAGGTCAGAAATAAGTAAGGAAAATGGTAAAAAGAAGTATATGTTCATCTCAAAGGGCGTTTTAAGGTTGAAGACAGTTGTGGTGCTCGATATTTCGAAGACCAGTGAGTTATGTGCTAGGCGGTATGTCACCCACGGGCTTGACGAGTAGATGATCACGCTCTTGGTATGAAGTTAGTCATGGGCATGGTGGAAGGCAACGGGCATACCAAGAGAAGGCCATGGACATTCTTGCTAGGTACATAACAGGCATGTCTAAAAGGTGGTAACGGTCATTGGTTGTGGTTGACCACAACCGTGATATGCATTAGGCCACAAGCGTGATAGATAGGAAACATAAGGCGTTTCCAGAAAGAAGAACCAAAAGTAAACGTGAAGGAAATTTAGTGAAAGACTCATACAATTTAAGGGGAAAAGATGGAACGAGTTCAAATTTGAAATACGGAAATAACCAACTTTAGATAAAAACCATACAAGGCTCGGTTTTAGAAACGAGAAACAAGGGAAAAGAAACAATAAGGTCAGAAATAAGTAAGGAAAATGGTAAAAAGAAGTTTATGATCATCTCAAAAAGCGTTTTAAGGTTGAACACAGTTGTGGTGCTCGATATTTCGAAGACCAGTCAGTTACATGCTTGACTGTATATCACCCATGGGCGTGACGAGTAGATGATCAATCTCTTGGTATGAAGTTAGTTATGGGCATGGTGGAAGGCCAGCCACGGGCATACCAAGAGAAGGCCATGGACATTGTTGCTAGTTACATAACGGGCATCTCTAAAAGGTGGTAACGGTCATGGGTTGTGGTTGACCACAACCGTGATATGCATTAGGCCACAAGCGTGATAGATAGGAAACATAAGGCGTTTCAGAAAGAAGAACCAAAAGTAAACGTGAAGGAAATTTAGTGAAAGACTCATACAATTTAAGGGGAAAAGATGGAACGAGTTCAAATTTGAAATACGGAAATAACCAACTTTAGATAAAAACCATACAAGGCTCGGTTTTAGAAACGAGAAACAAGGGAAAAGAAACAATAAGGTCGGAAATAAGTAAGGAAAATGGTAAAAAGAAGTATATGTTCATCTCAAAATGCGTTTTAAGGTTGAAGACAGTTGTGGTGCTTGATATTTCGAAGACCAATGAGTTACGTGCTTGGCGGTATGTCACCCACGGGACTTGACGAGTAGATGATCACGCTCTTGGTATGAAGTTAGTCATGGGCATGGTGGAAGGCCAGCAACGGGCATACCAAGAGAAGGCCATGGACATTCTTGCTAGGTACATAACAGGCATGTCTAAAAGGTGGTAACGGTCATTGGTTGTGGTTGACCACAACCGTGATATGCATTAGGCCACAAGCGTGATAGATAGGAAACATAAGGCGTTTCCAGAAAGAAGAACCAAAAGTAAACGTGAAGGAAATTTAGTGAAAGACTCATACAATTTAAGGGGAAAAGATGGAACGAGTTCAAATTTGAAATACGGAAATAACCAACTTTAGATAAAAACCATACAAGGCTCGGTTTTAGAAACGAGAAACAAGGGAAAAGAAACAATAAGGTCAAAAATAAGTAAGGAAAATGGTAAAAAGAAGTTTATGATCATCTCAAAAAGCGTTTTAAGGTTGAACACGATTGTGGTGCTCGATATTTCGAAGACCGATCGAGTTACATACTTGACTGTATATCACCCATGGGCGTGACGAGTAGATGATCAATCTCTTGGTATGAAGTTAGTTATGGGCATGGTGGAAGGCCAGCCCACGGGCATACCAAGAGAAGGCCATGGACATTGTTGCTAGTTACATAACGGGCATCTCTAAAAGGTGGTAACGGTCATGGGTTGTGGTTGACCACAACCGTGATATGCATTAGGCCACAAGCGTGATAGATAGGAAACATAAGGCGTTTCGGGAAAGAAGAACCAAAAGTAAACGTGAAGGAAATTTAGTGAAAGACTCATACAATTTAAGGGGAAAAGATGGAACGAGTTCAAATTTGAAATACGGAAATAACCAACTTTAGATAAAAACCATACAAGGCTCGGTTTTAGAAACGAGAAACAAGGGAAAAGAAACAATAAGGTCAGAAATAAGTAAGGAAAATGGTAAAAAGAAGTTTATGATCATCTCAAAAAGCGTTTTAAGGTTGAACACGGTTGTGGTGCTCGATATTTCGAAGACCGTCGGTTACATGCTTGATTGTATATCACCCATGGGCGTGACGAGTAGATGATCAATCTCTTGGTATGAAGTTAGTTATGGGCATGGTGGAAGGCCAGCCACGGGCATACCAAGAGAAGGCCATGGACATTGTTGCTAGTTACATAACGGGCATCTCTAAAAGGTGGTAACGGTCATGGGTTGTGGTTGACCACAACCGTGATATGCATTAGGCCACAAGCGTGATAGATAGGAAACATAAGGCGTTTCCGGAAAAGAAGAACCAAAAGTAAACGTGAAGGAAATTTAGTGAAAGACTCATACAATTTAAGGGGAAAAGATGGAACGAGTTCAAATTTGAAATACGGAAATAACCAACTTTAGATAAAAACCATACAAGGCTCGGTTTTAGAAACGAGAAACAAGGGAAAAGAAACAATAAGGTCGGAAATAAGTAAGGAAAATGGTAAAAAGAAGTATATGTTCATCTCAAAATGCGTTTTAAGGTTGAAGACGGTTGTGGTGCTCGATATTTCGAAGACCGGTGAGTTACGTGCTTGGCGGTATGTCACCCACGGGCTTGACGAGTAGATGATCACGCTCTTGGTATGAAGTTAGTCATGGGCATGGTGGAAGGCCAGCAACGGGCATACCAAGAGAAGGCCATGGACATTCTTGCTAGGTACATAACAGGCATGTCTAAAAGGTGGTAACGGTCATTGGTTGTGGTTGACCACAACCGTGATATGCATTAGGCCACAAGCGTGATAGATAGGAAACATAAGGCGTTTCCGGAAAGAAGAACCAAAAGTAAACGTGAAGGAAATTTAGTGAAAGACTCATACAATTTAAGGGGAAAAGATGGAACGAGTTCAAATTTGAAATACGGAAATAACCAACTTTAGATAAAAATCATACAAGGCTCTGTTTTAGAAACGAGAAACAAGGGAAAAGAAACAATAAGGTCAAAAATAAGTAAGGAAAATGGTAAAAGAAGTTTATGATCATCTCAAAAAGCGTTTTAAGGTTGAACACGGTTGTGGTGCTCGATATTTCGAAGACCGATCGAGTTACATACTTTGCGTATATCACCCATGGGCGTGACGAGTAGATGATCAATCTCTTGGTATGAAGTTAGTTATGGGCATGGTGGAAGGCCAGCCAGGGGCATACCAAGAGAAGGCCATGGACATTGTTGCTAGTTACATAACGGGCATCTCTAAAAGGTGGTAACGGTCATGGGTTGTAGTTGACCACAACCGTGATATGCATTAGGCCACAAGCGTGATAGATAGGAAACATATGGCGTTTCCAGAAAGAAGAACCAAAAGTAAACGTGAAGGAAATTTAGTGAAAGACTCATACGATTTAAGGGGAAAAGATGTAACGAGTTCAAATTTGAAATACGGAAATAACCAACTTTAGATAAAAACCATACAAGGCTCGGTTTTAGAAACGAGAAACAAGGGAAAAGAAACAATAAGGTCAGAAATAAGTAAGGAAATGGTAAAAAGAAGTTTATGTTCA
>JAUJYP020001378.1:0-66008 GCA_030674075.2 Linum usitatissimum
AACGACCATGATGATGATTTGCCTTACCATTATGGTCGACAACATAATACACTTTCATTTTTTTTATTAAAATTTAAAATAATGGCGCGAGAGAATTTTCCGCACAACTAATTAGTATTACACGTTTCCCACTCTACCTCTTCCAATCTCTCTCCTACCCAAATCACGCGAAATCCAACCTTTTGAAATACAACGATAGAGAACGTATTCGCGGCCGGATAAAACCGTTTATCCGGAGAATAAAAAATTGAATTGAGCCGACATGATGATCATCGGTAGTACCATTATGGTCGAAAACATAATAAACTTCATTTTTCTTTTATTAAAATTGAAAATAATTGCACCCGTGAGAATTTTGCCACAATCAATTAATACTACACGTTTCCCACTCTACCCCCTACACTCTCTCTCCTTCCCATCACGCTAAATCGGACAATTAAAATCCAATGACGAGAGAATTTATCGAGCCGGTGGATAGAAGCATATATCCGGAGAATAGAAAAACTAAGTTGAACGACCATGATGATTTGCACTTTATGATTATGGTCGACAACATAATACACTTTCATTTTCTTTAAATAATATTTAAAATAATGGCATAGGCACGAGAATTTCCTTTCTTCTAATTAATTTTACACGTTCCACACTCTTCCAAAATCTCTCTACCCATCACGCGAAATCCAACCTTTTGTTGAAACGCAACGATAGAAACGTATTCGCGGCACAGAGATAGAACCATTTATCTAGAGAATAGAAAAATTGGGCGAGCTAGTCATGATCATCGAAGTGATACCATTATGGTCGAAACAATAATAAACTTCATTTTCTTTTATTAAAATTGAAAATAATTGCATTTTTTTTTTTTTTTTTTTTTTTTTTTTTTTTTTTTTTTTTTTTTTTTTTTTTTTTTTTTTTTTAAAAAAAAAAAAAAAAAAAAAAAAAAAAAAAAAAAAAAAAAAAAAAAAAAAAAAAAAAAAAAAAAAAAAAAAAAAAAAAAAAAAAAAAAAAAAAAAAAAAAAAAAAAAAAAAAAAAAAATTTTTGTGAGAATTTTCCCTTCAACTAATTCATATTACACGTTTCCCACTCTACCTTTTCCAGTAATCTCTTTGCTACGCATAGTGCGAAATCCAACCTTTTGAAACACAACGATAGGGAACGTATTCACGGCACCGAAAGAGACCGTTTATCCGGAGGGCCGAAAAATTGGTAGGGACTCGATCAAGTTGATCATCAATGCATTACCATTATGGACGACAAAGGAATAAACTTCATTTTTTTCTTATTAAAAGTGAAAATAATTGGATTTAGAGAACTTTCCCGCACAACTAATGAATATTACACGTTTCCCACTCTACCTCTTCCCAATTCTCTCTCTTTACTGACCACGCGAAATCCAACCTTTTGAAACGCAGACGATAGAGAACGTATTCGCGGCACACGAGATAAGAACCATTTATCCGGAGAATAGAAAAATTGAGCTGACATCATGATGATCATCGGCCATACCATTATGGTCGACAACATAATAACCTTCATTTTTCTTTTATTAAAATTGAGAAAATAATTGCATTTAGAGAACTTTAAATACAGTAATTAATATTACACGTTTCACATAACTACCCCAATCTCTCCTGCCCATCACGCGAAATCCAACCTTGCGAAACGCAACGATAGAGACCGTATTCGCGGCACCGGACGTAGAACCGTTTATCCGGAGAATGAAAAATTAAGGCGAACCGTCATGATGATCATCATCGTAGGTACCATTATGGACGACATAATAAACTTCATTTCTTTTATTAAAATTGAAAATAATTGCATTTAGAGAATTTTCCGTACAACTAATTAATAGTACACGTTTCCCACTCTATCTCTTCCAATCTCTCTCCTACCCGTCACGCGAAATCCAACCTTTTGAAAGCGTAAGCGATAGAGAACGTATTTGCGGCACCGGATAGAACCATTTATCAGGTAAGAAAAATTGAAATGAACCGTCATGATGATCATCGGCGATACCATTATGGTCGACAACATAATAAACTTCATTTTTTCTTTTATTAAAATTTAAAATAATTGCATTTAGAGAATTTTCAAATGCAGTAATTAATATTACACGTTTCCCACTCACTCTCTTTACCAATCTCTCACCCGTCACGCGAAATCAACCTTTTGAAACGCAACGATAGAGAACGTATTCGCGGCACCGAGATAGAACCATTTATGGAGAATGGAAAAATTGAACTTAACCATCATGATGATCATCGGCCGTACCATTGTAATTGACTTCGATAATAAACTTTATTTTTCTTTTATTAAAATTGAAAATAATTGCAATTAGAGAATTTTCCCGCACAATTAATTAATATTACACGTTTCCCACTCTACCCCCTACACTTCTCTCCTACCCATCACGCTAAATCCAACCTATTGAAATCAATGACGGAGAACGTATTCACCCAGATAGAACCATTTATCCGGAGAATAGGAAAATTGAACCGAACCGACATGATGATTATTACCACCATTATGGTCGACAAATATAATAAACTTCATTTTTCTTTTATTAAAATTTAAAATAATTGCATTTAGAGAATTTTCCCGCACAACTAATTAATATTACACGTTTCCCACTCTACCCCTTCCAAAAGCTCTTCTACCCATCACGCGAATCCAACCTTTTGAAACGCAACGATGTAGAACGATCATGGCACCGCATAGAACCGTTTATCCGGAGAATAGAAAAATTGAACCGAACCGTCACGATGATCATCACCGTGGCATCTATTATGGTCGACAACATAATAAACTTCATTTTTCTTTTATTAAAATTTAAAATAATTGCATTTAGAGAATTTTTCCCACACAACTAATTAATATTACACGTTTGCCACTCTACCTCTTCCAAAAAGCTCTCCTACCCATCACGCGAAATCCAACCTTTGAAACGCAATGATACGAACGTATTCGTGGCACCGGATATAACCGTTGATCGGAGAATAGAAAAAAGTCAGGGTTGAACCAACATGATGATCATCGGCCGTACCATTATGGTCGACTACATAATAAACTTCATTTTTTCTTTATTAAAATTGAAAATAGTACAATTAGAGAATTTTCCCGCATAATTAATTAATATAACACGTTTCCCACTCTACCCCCTACACGTTCTCTCCACCACCCATGTGGCCAAATCCAACCTATTGGAATCAATGACGAACGTATCGAGCCATGGATAGAACCATATATACGGAGAATAGAAAAAACCATTTGGACGACCATGATGTCAATTTGCCTTACCATTATGGTCGGCTTGACATAATCCTTTCATTTTCTTTTATTAAAATTCTAAATAAATTTTGGGTTGAGAGAATTTTCCGCACAACTAATTAATATTACACGTATCCCACTCTACCTCTTCCAATCTCTCTCCTATTGATCACGCAAAATCTGACCTTTTGAAACGCAATAATACCGAACGTATTCGTGGCACCGGATATTACCGTTTTTCCGGGAGAATGAAAAATTCAAGGCGAACCGACATGATGATCATCAGTAGTACCATTATGGTCGACAACATAATAAACTACATTTTTCTTTTATTAAAATTGAAAATAATTGCATTTAGAGAATTTTTCCGCACGATTAATTAATATAATACATTTCCCACTCTACTTGATACTTTCTCTCCTACTCATCACTCTAAATCCAACCAATTTAAATCCAATGACCTTGAGAGGATGGCTTGAGGCCACTAGATAGAACCATATATCCGGGGAATAGAAAAACTAAGGCGAACGATACATATGTGGTTGCACTTGCAATTGGAGTCGGCAAACATAATACACTTTCATTTCTTTATTAAAATTTAAAATAATGGCGCCGAAGAGAATTTTCACGCTGGCCAATTAATATTACACGTTTCCCAATCTACCCCTTCCAATCTCTCTCCTACCCATCACGTAAAATCCAACCTTTTGAAACGCAATAATACGTGAACGTGTTTTATGGCACCTGATATAACCGTTTATCTAGAGAATAGAAAAATTCAACCGAACCAGACATGATAGATCATCGATCGTACCATTATGGTCGAAAACATAATAAACTTCATTTTCTTTTATTAAATTTGAAAATAATTGCAATTAGAGAACTTTCCCGTATAATTAATTAATATAACACGTTTCCCACTCTACTCACCACACACGTTCTCTACTACCCATCACGCTAAATCCAACCTATTGGAATCAAAGTGAGAGAACGTATCGCAGCCACTAGATAGAACCATATATCCCGGAGAATAGAAAAACTAGAGTAGGACGACCATGATGATGATTTGCTTACCATTATGGTCAAATGACATAATACACTTTCATTTTCTTTTATTAAAATTTAAAATAATGGCGCCCGAGAGAATTTTTCACACAACTAATTAATATTACACGTATCCCACTCTACCTCTTCCAATCTCTCTCCTACCCATCACGCAAAATCCAACCTTTGGAAAACGCAATATCATTTAACGTATTCGTGGCAACGTGATATTACCGTTTTTCCGAGAATAGAAAAATTCAACCGAACCGACATGATGATCATCAAATGTATCTACTATGGTCGACAACATAATAAACTACATTTTCTTTTATTAAAATTGAAAATAATTGCATTTAGAGAATTTTTCCGCACAATTAATTAATATAATACATTTCCCACTTTACCCCCGATACTTTCTCTCCTACTCATCACTCTAAATCCAACCAATTTAAATCCAATGGCAAACAGGACGTATCGAGCCACTAGATAGAACCATATATCCTAGGAATAGAAAAACTAAGTCAACGATCATAATGACGATTTGCCTTACCATTGAGTCAATGAACATAATGACTTTCATTTTCTTTTATTAAAATTTAAAATAATGGCGCCGAGAGAATTTTCCGCACAACTAATTAATATTACACGTTTCCCACTCTACCTCTTCCAATCTCTCTCCTACCCATCACGTAAAATCCAACCTTTTGAAACGAATAATACAACGTGTTTCGTGGCACCTGATATAACCGTTTATCCCGAGAATAGAAAAATTCAATCGAACCGACATGATGATCATCGTACCATTATGGTCGAAACATAATAAACTTCATTTTTTCTTATTAAAATTGAAAATAATTGCAATTAGAGAACTTTCCCGCACAATTAATTAATATAACACGTTTCCCACTCTACCCCCTACACGTTCTCTCCTACCCATCACGCTAAAATCCAACCTATTGGAATCCAATGACGAGAGAACGTATCGGAGCCACTTCGGATAGAACCATATATCCGGAGAATAGAAAAACTAAGTTGGACTGACCATGATGATGAAGATTTGCCTTACCATTATGGTCGACAACATAATACATTTCATTTTCTTTTATTAAAATTTAAAATAATGGCGCTCGAGAGAATTTGTCACACAACTAATTAATATTACACGTTTCCTTATCTACCTCTTCCACAATCTCTCTCCTACCCATCACGCAAAATCCAACCTTTTGAAACGCAATAATACATAACGTATTCGTGGCACCGATATAACCGTTTATCCGGAGAATAGAAAAATTCAACCGAACCGACTATGATGATCATCACTCGTACCATTATGGTCGACAACATAATAAACGTCATTTTTCTTTTATTAAAATTGAAAATAATTCAATTTAGAGAATTTTCCCGCACAATTAATTAATACAACACGTTTCCCAATCTACCCCCGATACTTTCTCTCCTACCCATCACGCTATATCCAACCAATTGAAATCATATGACAGAGAACGTATCAGAGCCACGCGATAGAACCATATATCCGAGAATAGAAAAACTAAGCCGAACGATCATAATGACGATTTGGCTTACCATTGGGGTCGTCAACATAATACACTTTCATTTTCTTTTATTAAAATTTAAAATAATGGGCGCTGAGAGAATTTTCCGCACAACTAATTAATATTACACGTTTCCCACTCTACCTCTTCCAATCTCTCTCCTACCCATCACGCAAAATCCAACCTTTTGAAACGCAATAATACTTAACGTGTTCGTGGCATTCCTGATATAACCGTTTATTCGGAGAATAGAAAAATTCAAGCAGACTACATGATGACTCATCGAATTCGTACCATTATGGTCGAAAACATAATAAACTTCATTTTTCTTTTATTAAAAATTGACACTAATTGCAATTAGAGAACTTTCCCGCACAATTAATTAATATAACACGTTTCCCAATCTACCCCCGATACATTTCTCTCCTACCCATCACGCTATATCCAACCAATTGAAATCATATGACGTGAGAACGTATCGAGCCACGCGATAAAACCATATATCCAGAGAATAGAAAAACTAAGCCTAACGATCATAATGACGATTTGCCTTACCATTGGGGTCGACAACATAATACACTTTCATTTTCTTTTATTAAAATTTAAAATAATGGTGCCGAGAGAATTTTCCGCACAACTAATTAATATTACACGTTTCCCACTCTACCTCTTCAAATCTCTCTCCTACCCATCACGCAAAATCCAACCTTTCGAAACGCAATAATACAACGTGTTCGTGGCACCGGACATAACCGTTTATCCGGAGAATAGGCATTTAACCGACCCGACATGATGATCATCAGCCGTACCATTATGGTCGAAAACATAATAAACTTCATTTTTCTTTTATTAAAATTGAAAAAATAATTGCAATTAGAGAACTTTCCCGCACAATTAATTAATATAACACGTTTCCCACCTACCCCTCAACACGTTCTCTCCTACCCATCACGCCAAATCCAACCTATTGGAATCCAACACAGAGAATGTATCGAGCCACCGGAGAGAACCATATATCCGGAGAATAGAAAAACCAAGCCGGACGACCATGATGATGATTTGCCTTACCATTATGGTCGACAACATAATACATTTTCATTTTCTTTTATTAAAATTTAAAATAATGGCGCCGAGAGAATTTTCCGCACAACTAATTAATATTACACGTTTCCCACTCTACCTCTTCCAATCTCTCTCCTACCCATCACGCAAAATCCAACCTTTTGAAATGCAATGATACGAACGTATTTGTGGCACCGGATATAACCGTTGATCCGGAGAATAGAAAAAAGTCAACCGAACTGACATCATGATCATCACCGTACCATTATGGTCGACAACATAATAAACTTCATTTTTCTTTTATTAAAATTTAAAATAATTCAATTTAGAGAATTTTCCCGCACAATTAATTAATATAACACGTTTCCCAATGTACACCCGATACTTTCTCTCCTACCCATCACGCTATATCCAACCACACCGAAATCATATGACAGAGAACGTATCGAGCCACGCGATAGAACCATATATCCGTAGAATAGGGAAACTAAGCCGAACGATCATAATGACGATTTGCCTTACCATTATGGTCGACAACATAATACACTTTCATTTTCTTTTAGCTAAAATTTAAAACAATGGCGCCGAGAGAATTTTTCACACAACTAATTAATATTACACGTATCCCACTCTACCTCTTCCAATCTCTCTCTCCTACCCATTACGTAAAAAATCCAACCTTTTGAAACGCAATAATACATAACGTATTCGTGGCACCAGATATAACCGTTTATCCGGAGAATGGAAAAATTCAACCGAACCCACACGATGATCATCAAAGTATCATTATGGTCGACAACATAATAAACGTCATTTTTCTTTTATTAAAATCGAAAATAATTCAATTTAGAGAATTTTCCCGCACAATTAATTAATATAACATGTCTCCCAATCTACCTACTTTCTCTCCTACCCATCACGCTATATCCAACCAATTGAAATCATATGACAGAGAACGTATCGTAGCCACGCGATAGAACCATATATCCAGAGAATAGAAAAACTAAGCCAAGGATCATAATGACGATTTGCCTTTTACCATTGGGGCTCGACAACATAATACACTTTCATTTTCGTTTATTAAAATTTAAAATAATGGCGCCGAGAGAATTTTCCGTACAACTAATTAATATTACACATTTCCCACTCTACCTCTTCCAATCTCTCTCCTACCCATAACGCAAAATCCAAGCTTTTGAAATACAACGATACGGAACGTGTTCGTGGCACCCGACATAACCGTTTATCCGTGAGAATAGAAAAATTGAATTCAACCGACACGATGATCATCACCTGTACCATTATGGTCGAAAACGTAATAAACTTCATTTTTCTTTTATTAAAATTGAAAATAATTAAAATTAGAGAACTTTCCCGCACAATTAATTAATATAACACGTTTCCCACTCTACACCCCTACACGTTCTCTCCTACCCATCACGCTAAATCCAACCTATTGGAATCCAATTACAGAACGTATCAGAGCTCACCGGATAGTGAATCTATATATCCGGGAGAATAGAAAAACTAAGCCGGGACGACTACGATGAATGATTTGCCTTACCATTATGGTCGACAACATAATACATTTTCATTTTCTTTTATTAAAATTTAAAAAATAATGGCGCTGAGAGAATTTTCCGCACAACTAATTAATATTACACGTATCCCACTCTACCTCTTCCAATCTCTCTCCTACCCATCACGCAAAATCCAACCTTTGAAACGCAAATAATATGCAACGTATTCGTGGCTAGCGATATAACCGTTTATCCGGAGAATAGAAAAATTCAATTGAACCGACATGATGATCATCGACCGTATTCGTTATGGTCGACAACATAATAAACTTCATTTTTCTTTTATTAAAATTGAAAATAATTGCATTTAGGAGAGACTTTTCCCGCACAATTAATTAATATAATACATTTCCCACTCTACCCCCGATACTTTCTCTCCTACCCATCACTCTAAATCCAACCAATTTAAATCCAATGACGGAGAGGACGTATCGGAGCCACTTCGGATAGAACCATATATCTGGATAATAGAAAAACTAAGCCCGAACGATCATAATGACGATTTGCCTCTCGCCATTGGGGTCCACAACATAATACACTTTCATTTTCTTTTATTAAAATTTAAAATAATGGCGCCGAGAGAATTTTCCGCACTACTAATTAATATTTCACGTTTCCCACTCTACCTCTTCCAATCTCTCTCTCCTACCCATCACGTAAAAAATCAAACCTTTTGATCCGCAATAATACGAACGTGTTCGTGGCACCGGATATAACCGTTTATCCGGAGAATAGAAAAATTCAACCCAGAACCCGACATGATGATCATCGACCATACCATTACGGTCGACAACATAATAAACTTCATTTTTCTTTTATTAAAATTGAAAATAATTGCATTTAGAGAATTTTCCCGCACAATTAATTAATATAACACGTTTCCCACTCTACCCCCGATACTTTCTCTCCTACCCATCACGCTATATCCAACCAATTGGAATCATATGACAGAGAACGTATCAGAGCCACGGGATAGAACCATATATCCGGAGAATAGAAAAACTAAAAGCTGAATGACCATGATGATGATTTGCACTACCATTATGGTCGACAACATAATACATTTTCATTTTCTTTTATTAAAATTTAAAATTAAGGCGCGATAGAATCCTTAGCCTAACTAATTAATATTACACGTTTCCCACTCTACCTCTTCCAATCTCTCTCCTACCCATCACGCAAAATCCATCCTTTTGAAACGCAATAATACATAACGTATTCGTGGCACCGGATATAACCGTTTATCCCGGAGAATAGAAAAATTCAATCGAACGATGCATGATGATCATCGACTGTACCATTATGGTCGACAACATAATAAACTTAATTTTTCTTTTATTCAAAATTGAAAATAATTGCATTTAGAGAATTTTCCCCGCCAATTAATTAATATAATACATCTCCCACTCTACCCCTCTATACTTTCTCTCCTACCCATAAATCTAAATCCAACCAATTTAAATCCAATGACAGAGACGTATCGAATGCCCTATTGGATAGAACCATATATCGGTTAATAGATACAATCTAGCCCTGACCGATCATAATGATGTTTTGCCTTACCATTATATTCTGCAAACATAATACACTTTCATTATCATTTATTAAAATTTAACATAATGGCGCCGAGAGAATTTTCCGCACAACTAATTAATATTACACGTTTCCCACTCACCCTTCCAATCCTCTCTCCTTACCCATCGCACAAAATCCTAACCTTTTGAGAACGCAGGCAAGATAGGGACCGTATTCCGTGGCACCGGATATAACCGTTTATCCTGGAGAATAGAAAAATTTCAACTGAACCGACATGATGATCATCATCCTTACCATTATAGTCAACAACATAATTTAAACTTCATTTTTTTTTTATTAAAATTGAAAATAATTGCATTTAGAGAATTTTCCCGCACAATTAATTAATATAATACATTTCCCACTCTACCCCAGATACTTTCTCTCCTACCCATCACGCTAAATCCAACCAATTGAAATCCAATGACAAGAGAACGTATCGGAGCCACTTTAGATAGAAACATATATCCGAAAAATAGAAAAACTAAGCCGAACGACCATGATGATGATTTGTCTTAGCAGTATGGTCGACAACATAATACACTTTCATTTTTCTTTTATGAAAATTTAAAATAATGGCGCCAGAGAATTTTCCCGCACAACTAATTAGTTTTACACGTTTCCCACTCTACCTCTTCAATCTCTCTCCTACCAATCACAGGATATCAAGCTTTTGAAATACAACGATAGAGAACGTATTCGCGCCACGGATAGAACCGTTTATCAGAAGAATAAAAAATAGAATTAGGCAGAGATTATGATAATCGGCCGTACCATTATGGTCGAAAACATAATAAACTTCATTTTTCTTTTATTAAAATTGAAAATAATTGCAGAATTTTCCCAAACAATCAATTAATATTAAACGTTTCTCGCTCTACCCCCTACCACTCTCTCTCTTACCCATCACGCTAAAGCCAAGCGGTGAAATCCGATGGCTGAGAGCATTATCGAGGCTAGTGGATAGAAGCATATATCCAAGAGAATAGAAAAGCTAAGCTGAACGATCATGATGATGGTTTGCACACCCATTATATTCGACGACGTAATACACTTTCATTATCAGTTATTAAAATTTAACATAATGAGGCCGTGAGAGAATTTTCCGCACAACTAATTAATATTACACGTTTCCCACTCTACCTCTTCCAATTTCTCTCCTACCCATCACACAAAACCCAACCTTTTTGAAACGCAATGATACGAACGTATTCGTGGCATAGGATATAACCGTTGATTCGGAGAATAGAAAAAATTCAAGCCCCGAAGACGAACATGATGATCATCGGTCGTACCATTATGGTCGACAACATAATAGACTTCATTTTTCTTTTATTAAAATTGAAAATAATTGCATTTTAAGAGAATTTTCCCGCACAATTAATTAATATAATACATTTCCCACTGTTACCCCCGATACTTTCTCTCACACTTATCCCCCTTCAAATCCAACCAATTGAAATCCAATGACGAGAGAACGTATCGAGCCCCTTTGGATAGAAACATATATCCGAAAAATAGAAAAACTAAGGCGAACGACCATGATGATGATTTGCCTTACCATTATGGTCGACAACATAATACACTTTCATTTTCTTTTATGAAAATTTAAAATAATGGCGGCGGAGAATTTTCCGCACAACTAATTAGTTTTACACGTTTCCCACTCTACCTCTTCCAATCTCTCTCTCCTACCAATCACGGGATATCTAAGCTTTTGAAATACAACGATAGAGAACGTATTCAGCGACACTTACAGGATAGAACCGTTTATCCAGAGAATAAAAAAATTGAATTGAGCAGAGATTATGATAATCGGCAGGTACCATTATGGTCGAAAACATAATAAACTTCATTTTTCTTTTATTAAAATTGAAAATAATTGCACCGAGAGAATTTTCCCAAACAATCAATTAATATTACACGTTTCTCACTCTACCCCCTACACTCCCTCTCTTACCCATCACGCTAAAAGCCAAGCAATTGAAATCAGGAGTAGTGAACGTATCGGAAGGAGAGTTTAGTGGATAGAAGCATATATCCGAGAGAATAGAAAAACTAGGCTGAACGATCATGATGATGGTTTGCCTTACCATTATATTCGACAACATAATACACTTTCATTTTCATTTATTAAAATTTAAAATAATGGCGCCGAGAATTTTTCCGCACAACTAATTAATATTACACGTTTCCCACTCTACCTCTTCCAATCTCTCTCCTACCCATCACGCAAAATCCAACCTTTTGAAACGCAATGATACGAACGTATTCGTGGCACCGGATATAACCGTTGATCCGGAGAATAGAAAAATTCAAGAACCGACATGATGATCATCGGCCGTACCATTATGGTCGACAACATAATAAACTTCATTTTTCTTTTATTAAAATTGAAAATAATTGCATTTAGAGAATTTTCCCGCACAATTAATTAATATAACACGTTTCCCACTCTACCCCCGATACTTTCTCTCCTACCCATCACGCTAAATCCAACCAATTGAAATCAATGACGAGAGAACGTATCGAGCCACGCGATAGAACCATATATCCGGAGAATAGAAAAACTAAGCCGAACGACCATGATGATGATTTGCCTTACCATTATGGTCGACAACATAATAAATTTTCATTTTCTTTTATTAAAATTTAAAATTATGGCGCCGAGAATTCTTCCTATACCATCACGATTACAATGCGTTTCCCACTCTACCTCTTGTAATCTCTCTCCTACCCATCACGCAAAATCCAACCTTTTGAATCGCAATAATACGTAACGTATTCGTGCGCTCGGATATGTCCATCCGGAGAATAGAAAAATTCAACCGAACCGACATGATGATCATCAGCCGTACCATTATGGTCGACAACATAATAAACTTCATTTTTTCATGTTATTAAAATTGAAAATAATTGCATGTAGAGAATTTTCCCGCACAATTAATTAATATAATACATTTCCCACTCTACCCTTCCAATCACTCTCCTACCCATCACGCTAAATCCAACCAATTGAAAGCATAACGAGAACGCATCGAGCCACCGGATAGAACCATTTATCCGAAAAATAGAAAAATTGGCGAACGACCATGATGATGATTTGCCTTACCATTATGGTCGACAACATAATAAACTTCATTTTCTTATTAAAATTGAAAATAATTGCGGCAAGAGAATTTTCCCGCACAACTAATTAGTTTTACACGTTTCCCACTCTACCTCTTCCAATATCTCTCCTACCAATCACTGAGATATCCAAGCTTTTGAAATACAACGATAGAGAACGTATTCATGGCACCGGGATAGAACCTTCAAGCACCGAGAATAAAACCCCCCTGAATTGAACCGAGATTATGATAATCAGCCGTACCATTATGGTCGAAAACATAATAAACTTCATTTTTCTTTTATTGAAATTGAAAATAATTGCACCGAGAGAATTGTCCCAAACAATCAATTAATATTACACTTGTTTTTCACTTCCCCTACCCCCTACACTCTCTCTCTTACCCATCACGCTAAAGCCAAGCAATTGAAATCCGATGACCGAGAACGTATCGTAGCCATGGATAGAAGCATATATCCCGCAGAATAGAAAAAACTAAGCCGAACGATCATGATGATGGGCTCAGTTCTCTTTACCATTATATTCGACAACATAATACACCCTCATTATCATTTATTAAAGAAAAACATAATGGCGCCGAGAGAATTTTCCGCACAACTAATTAATATTACACGTTTCCCACTCTACCTCTTCCAATCTCTCTCCCACCCATCACACAAAATCCAACCTTTTGAAACGCAAATGATATTGCACGTATTCGTGGCAATCGATATAACCGTTGATCCGGAGAATAGAAAAATCCAACCCAACCGACATGATGATCACTGGTCGTACCATTATGGTCGACAACATAATAACTTCATTTTTCTTTTATTAAAATTTTGGAAAATAACTTGTATTTGTAGGAATTTTCCCAAGCCAATTAATTCTTCTGACATAAATAATTTTTTTCTCCTACCTCCCCGCCCCGATACTTTCTCTCCTACCTACCAGCGTCATATCCAAATCAATTGAAATCATATGACGTAGAACGTATCGAGCCACGCGATAGAACCATATATCCGGAGAATAAAACTAAGCCGAATGACCATTACGATGATTTGCCTTACCATTATGGTCGACAAATATAATAAATTTTCATTTTTTTTTATTAAAATTTAAAATTATGGCGCCGAGAGAATTTTCCCCACAACTAATTAATATTACACGTTTCCCACTCTACCTCTTGCAATCTCTCTCCTACCCATCACGAAAAGGTAAAATCCAACCTTTTGAATCGCAATAAATACTAACTGACTGGTGGCAATGGGATATAACCGTTTATCCTGTGAGAATAGAAAAATTCAACTGAACTCGACATGATGATCATCACTCGTACCATTATGGTCGACAACATAATAAACTTCATTTTTCTTTTATTAAAATTGAAAATAAATTTGCATTTAGAGAATTTTCCCGCACAATTAATTAATATAATACATTTCCCACTCTACTCTCGATACTTTCTCTCCTACCCATCACGTCAAATCCAACCAATTGAAATCCAATGACAGAACGTATCGAGCATCGCATAGAAACATATATCCGAAAAATAGAAAAACTAAGCCGAACTTAACATGATGATTTATCATTTTACCATTATGGTCGACCACATAATACACTTTCATTTTCTTTATGAAAATTTAAAAATAATGGCGCAAGAGAATTTTCCGCACAACTAATTAGTTTTACATCGCTTTCCCACTCTACCTTCTTTCCAATCTCTCTCTCCTACCAATCACGGGATATCCAAGCTTTTTGAAATACAACCACAGAACGATGCTCAAGGCACCGGATAGAACCGCTATCCGGAGAATAAAAAAATTGAATCAACCGAGATTATGATAATCACCGTACCATTATGGTCGAAAACATAATAAACTTCATTTTTCTTTTATTAAAATTGAAAATAATTGCACTGAGAGAATTGTCCCAAACAATCAATTAATATTACACGTTTTCTCACTCTACCCCCTACACTCTCTCTCTTACCTCATCACGTTAAAGCCAAGCAATTGAACCATCCGATCGTGAACGTATCGAGAGCTAGTGGATAGAAGCATATATCCGAGAGAATAGAAAAACTAAGCCGAACGATCATGATGATGGTTTGCCTGACCATTATATTAGAAAATATAATACACTTTCATTATCATTTATTAAAATTTAACATAATTAGTTTGTAGAGTAAAATTTCCCAGTACAACTAATTAATATTACACGTTTCCCACTCTACCTCTTCCAATCTCTCTCCTACCCATCACACAAAATCCAACCTTTTGTGCAACCGATGATACTTAACGTATTCGTGGCACCCGGATATAACTTATCCGGAGAATAGAAAAATTCAACCGAACCGACATGATGATCATCACCGTACCATTATGGTCGACAACATAATAAACTTCATTTTTCTTTTTATTCAAAATTGAAAATAATTGCATTTAGAGAATTTTCCCGCAAAATTAATTAATACAACACGTTTCCCACTCTACCCCAGATACTTTCTACTCTCTACCCATCCCTGTATATCCAACCAATTGAAATCATATGGCCATAGAACTTACTCAGAGCTACGTCGATAGAAACCATATATCCGCAGAATAGAAAAACTAGGTGAACGACCATATGATGATGATTTGCCCTACCATTATGGTCGGCAACATAATACACTTTCATTTTCTTTTATGAAAATTTAAAATAATGGCGGCAAGAGAATTTTCAGCACAACTAATTAGTTGGCTACACGTTTCCCAATCTCTACCTCTTCCAATCTCTCTCCTACCAATCACGGGATATCCAAGCTTTTGAAATACAACGATAGAGAACGTATTCGCGGCACGGATAGACCCGTTTGCTCAGAGAATAAAAAATTGAATTGAACCGAGATTATGATAATCGGCCGTACCATTATGGTCGAAAACATAATAAACTTCATTTTTTCTTTTATTAAAATTGAAAATAATTGCACCGAGAGAATTTTCTCAAACAATCAATTAATATTACACGTTTTCTCACTCTACCCCCTACACTCTCTCTCTTACCCATCACGCTAAATGCCAAGCAATTGAAATCCAGATGACCGAGAACGTATATCGAGTAGGGGATAGAAAGCATATATTCGCAGAATAGAAAAACTAAGCCGAACGATCATGATGATGGTTTGCCTTACCATTATATTCGACAACATAATACACTTTCATTATCATTTATTAAAATTTAACATAATGGCGCCGAGAAAATTTTCCGCACAACTACCACACGTTTCCACTCTACCTCTTCCAATCTCTCTCCTACCCATCACACAAAATCCAACCTATTGAAACGCAATGATACGAACGTATTCGTGGTACCGGATATAACTTCGTTGGGACCGAGAATAGAAAAATTCAACCGAACCGACATGATGATCACTGCATTCATTATGGTCGATAACATAATAAACTTCATTTTTCTTTTATTAAATTTCAAAATAATCGCATTTAGAGAATTTTCTCGCACAATTAATTAATATAACATGCTTCCCACTCTACCCCCGATACTTTCTCTCCTACCCATCACGCTATATCCAACCAATTGAAATCATATGACAGAACGTATCGTAGCCACGCGATAAACCATATATCCGAGAATAGGAAAACTGTTGACGACCATGATGATGATTTGCCTTACCATTATGGTCGACAACATAATACACTTTCATTTTTTATTAAAATTTAAAATAATGGCGCCGAGAGAATTTTCCGCACAACTAACTAATACTACACGTATCCCACTCCCTACCTCTTCCAATCTCTCTCCTACCCATCGCGACCAAATTCAACCTTTTGAAACGCAATAATACTTAACGTATTCGTGCACCGGATATAAATCGGTTTATCCGGTGAATAGAAAAATTCAACCGAACCGACATGATGATCATCTCTGTACTCATTATGGTCGACAACATAATAAACTTCATTTTCAGGGATTAAAATTAAAAACAATTGCATTTAGAGAATTTTCCCGCACAATTAATTAATATAACACGTTTCCCACTCTACCCCGACACTTTCTCTCCTACCCATCACGCTAAATCCAACCAATTGAAATCTCAATGACAAGAGAACGTATCGAGCCACCGGATAGAAACATATATCCGAAAAATAGAAAAACTAAGCCGAAACGACTACGATGATGATTTGCCTTACCATTAGTGCATTCTACAACATAATACACTTTCAGCCTTTCTTTTATGAAAATTTAAAATAATGGCGGCAAGAGAACTTTCCCGGGCACAACTAATTAGTTTTACACGTTTCCCACTCTACCCTCTTCCAATCTCTCTCCTACCAATCACTCTGGATATCCAAGCGGGGCCATTAAGGCGATCCAGAACGTATTACCGGCACCGGATAGAACCGTTTATCCCAGAATAAAAAAATTGAATTGAACCGAGATTATGATAATCAAAAAAACCATTATGGTCGAAAACATAATAAACTTCATTTTTCTTTTATTAAAATTGAAAATAATTGCACCGAGAGAATTTTCCCAAACAATCAATTAATATTAAGACGTTTTCTCACTCTACCCCCTACACCCCTCTCTCTCTTACCCATCACGCTAAAGCCAAGCAATTGAAATCCGATGACCGAGAACGTATCGAGCGTATGATAGTCGCATATATCCAGAGAATAGAAAAACTAAGCCGAACGATCATGATGATGGTTTGCCTTACCAATATATTCGACAACATAATACACTTTCATTATCATTTATTAAAATTTAACATAATGGCGCCGAGAGAATTTTTCCGCACAACTAATTAATATTACACGTTTCCCACTCTACCTCTTCCAATCTCTCTCCTACCCATCACACAAAATCCAACCTTTTGAAACGCAATGATATTGAACGTATTCGTGGCACCGGATATAACCGTTTATCCGGAGAATAGAAAAATTCAACCGAACCGATACGATGATCATCACTGCATTCATTATGGTCGTCAACATAATAAATCCCCCGTTTTTCTTTTATTAAAATTGAAAATAATTGCATTTAGAGAATTTTCCCGCACAATTAATTAATATAATACATTTCACTCTACCCCGATACTTTCTCCTACCCATCACGCAATCCAACCAATTGAAATCCAATGACAGAGAACGTATCGAGCCACTGGATAGAAACATATATCCGAAAATAGAAAAACTAAGCCGAACGACCATGATGATGATTTGCCTTACCATTATGGTCGACAACATAATACACTTTCATTTTCTTTTATGAAAATTTAAAATAATGGCGGCAAGAGAATTTTCCGCACAACTAATTAGTTTTACACGTTTCCCACTCTACCTCTTCCAATCTCTCTCCTACCAACCACTGGATATCCAAGCTTTTGAAATACAACGATAGAGAACGTATTCACTGCACCGGACAGAACCGTTTATCCAGAGAATAAAAAATAGAATCGAACCGAGATTATGATGACCACCCGTACCATTATGGTCGAAAAACATAATAAACTTCACTTTTCTTTTATTAAAATTGAAAATAATTGCACCGAGAGAATTTTCCCAAACAATCAATTAATATTACACGTTTCTCACTTCCCACCCCTACACTCTCTCTCTTACCCATCACGCTAAAGCCAAGCAACCGAAATCCGATGACCGAGAACGTATCGTGCTAGTGGATAGGAAGCATATATCCGCAGAATAGAAAACTAAGCCGAACGATCATGATGATGGTTTGCCTTACCATTATATTCGACAACATAATACACTTTGATTATCATTTATTAAAATTTAACGTAATGGCGCCGAGAGAATTTTTCCGCACAACTAATTAATATTACACGTTTTCCCACTCTACCTCTTCCAATCTCTCTCCTATCCATCACGCAAAATCCAACCTTTTGAAACGCAATGATGGCCAGTAACGTATTCGTGGCACCTGACATAACCGTTGATCCTGAGAATAGAAAAAGTCAACCGAACCGACATGATGATCATCACCGTACCATTATGGTCAACAACATAATAAACTTCATTTTTCTTTTATTAAAATTGAAAATAATTGCAATTAGAGAACTTTCCCGTACAATTAATTAATATAACACGCTTCCCACTCTACCCCCTTCATGTTCTTTCCCACCATCACGCTAAATCCAACCTACTGGAACCCAATGACAGAACGTATCGTAGCCACCGGATAACCATATATCCTGAGAATATAAAAACTAAGCCGGACGACCATGATGATGATTTGCCTTACCATTATGGTCGACAACATAATACACTTTCATTTTCGTTTATTAAAATTTAAAATAATGGCGGCGATGAGAATTTTCCGCACAACTAACTAATACTACACGTATCCCACTCTACCTCTTCCAATCCCTCTCCTACCCATCGCTAAAAATCCAACCTTTTGAAACGCAATATTACGAACGTATTCGTGCACCCGATATAACCGTTTATCCGGTGAATAGAAAAATTCAACCGAACCGACATGATGATCATCACCACCATTATGGTCGACAACATAATAAACTTCATTTTTCTTTTATTAAAATTGAAAATAATTGCATTTAGAGAATTTTCCCGCACAATTAATTAATATAACACGTTTCCCACTCTACCCCGACAATTTCCTACCCAACACAACTCCAACTCGAAACTAATGACAAGAACGTATCGGTTTCTCACCGCATAGAAACATATATCCGAAAATAGAAAAACTAAATCGAACGACCATGATGATGATTTGCCTTACCATTATGGTCGACAACATAATACACTTTCATTTTCTTTTATGAAAATTTAAAATAATGGCGGCAAGAGAACTTTCCGCACAACTAATTAGTTTTACACGTTTCCCACTCTACCTCTTCCAATCTCTCTCTACCAATCACGGGATATCCAAGCTTTTGAAATACAACGATAATAGAGAACGTATTCAAAGACCGCATAAAACCGTTTATCCGGAGAATAAAAAATTGAATTGAACCGAGATTATGATAATCAGCCGTACCATTATGGTCGAAAACATAATAAACTTCATTTTTCTTTTATTAAAATTAAAAAATAATTACATTTAGAGAATTTTCCCGCACAATTAATTAATATAATACATTTCCCACTCTACCCCCGATACTTTCTCTCCTACCCATCACTCTAAATCCAACCAATTTAAATCCAATGACAAAGAGACGTATCGAGCCCCGGATAGAACCATATATCCGGAGAATAGAAAAACTAAGCTAAACGATCATAATGACGATTTGCCTTACCATTGGGGTACAACATAATACACTTTCATTTTCTTTTATTAAAATTTAAAATAATTGCGCCGAGAGAATATTCCGCACTACTAATTAATATTACACGTTTCCCGCCTACCTCTTCCAATCTCTCTCCTACCCATCACGCAAAATCCAACCTTTTGAAACGCAATAATATAGAAAGATGTTCGTGGCACCGGATATAACCGTTTATCCGGAGAATAGAAAAATTCAACCGAACCGACATGATGATCATCGGCCGTACCATTATGGTCGACAACATAATAAACTTCATTTTTCTTTTATTAAAATTGAAAATAATTGCATTTAGAGAATTTTCCCACACAATTAATTAATATAACACGTTTCCCACTCTACCTCCGATACTTTATCTCCTACCCATCACGCTATATCCAACCAATTGAAATCATATGACAGAGAACGTATCAGAGCCACGCGATAGAACCATATATCCGAGAATAGAAAAACTAAGTTGAATGACCATGATGATGATTTGCCTTACCATTATGGTCGACAACATAATACATTTTCATTTTCTTTTATTAAAATTTAAAATTATGGCGCCGAGAGAATTTTCCGCACAACTAATTAATATTACATGTTTCCCACTCTACCTCTTCCAATATCTCTCCTTCTACCCATCACGCAAAAATCCAACCTTTTTGAAACGCAATAATACGTAACGCATTCGTGGCACCGGATATAACCGTTTATCCGGAGAATAGAAAAATTCTACCGAACCGACATGATGATCATCGACTCGTACCATTATGGTCGACAACATAATAAACTTCATTTTTCTTTTATTAAAATTGAAAATAATTGCATTTAGAGAATTTTCCCGCATAATTAATTAATATAATACATTTCCCACTCTACCCCCGATACTTTCTCTCCTACCCATCACGCTAAATCCAACCAATTGAAATCCAATGACGTAGAACGTATCGAGCCACTTTGGATAGAAACATATGTCCGAAAAATAGAAAAACTAAGCTAAACGACCATGATGATGATTTGCCTTACCATTATGGTCGACAACATAATACACTTTCATTTTCTTTTATGAAAATTTAAAATAATGGCGGCAAGAGAATTTTCCGCACAACTAATTAGTTTTACACGTTTCCCACTCTACCTCTTCCAATCTCTCTCCTACCAATCATGGGATATCCAAGCTTTTGAAATACAACGATAGAGAACGTATTCGCGACACCGGATAAAACCGTTTATCGGAGAATAAAAAAATTGAATTGAACCGAGATTATGATAATCAGCCGTACCATTATGGTCGAAAACATAATAAACTTCATTTTTCTTTTATTAAAATTGAAAATAATTGCACCGAGAGAATTTTCCCAAACAATCAATTAATATTACACGTTTCTCACTCTACCCCTACACTCTCTCTCTCTTACCCATCACGCTAAAGCCAAGCAATTGAAATCCAATGACCGAGAACGTATTAGAGCTAGTGGATAGAAGCATATATCCGCAGAATAGAAAAACTAAGCCGAACGATCATGATGATGGTTTGCCTTACCATTATATTCGACAACATGATACACTTCCATTATCATTTATTAAAATTTAACATAATGGCGCCGAGAGAATTTTCCGCACAACTAATTAATATTACACGTTTCCCACTCTACCTCTTCCAATCTCTCTCCTACCCATCACGCACAATCCAACCTTTTGAAACGCAATGATACAGAACGTATTCGTGGCACCGGATATAACCGTTGATCGGAGAATAGAAAAGTCACCGAACCGACATGATGATCATCGGCCGTACCATTATGGTCGACAACATAATAAACTTCATTTTTCTTTTATTAAAATTGAAAATAATTGCATTTAGAGAATTTTCCCGCACAATTAATTAATATAACACGTTTCCCACTCTACCCCCGACACTTTCTCTCCTACCCATCATGCTAAATCCAACCAATTGAAATCCAATGACAGAGAACGTATCAGAGCCACTACATAGAAACATATATCCGAAAAATAGAAAAACTAAGCTGAACGACCATGATGATGATTTGCCTTACAATTATGGTCGACCACATAATACACTTTCATTTTCTTTTATGAAAATTTAAAATAATGGCGGCAAGAAAATTTTCATCTTTATTAATTAGTTTTACACGTTTCCCACTCTCTTTCTTCCAGTCTCTCCTACACGTCACGGGATATCCAGAAACTTTTGAAATACAACGATAGAGAACGTATTCGCGACACTTGGGATGGGAACCGTTTATCGGAGAGAATAAAAATTGAATTGGAGGCAGAGATTATGATAATCGGCAGGTATTATGGTCGAAAACATAATAAACTTCATTTTTCTTTGAATTTAAAATTGAAAATAATTGCAAGAGAATTTTCCCAAACAATCAATTAATATTACGTTTCTCCCACTCTACCCCCTACACTCTCTCTCTTACCCATCACGCTAAAGCAAACAAACAGAAATCAATATTTGTGAACGTATCGAGCTAGTGGATAGAAGCATATATCAGGAGAATAGAAAAACTAAAGGTTTGAACGATCATGATGATGGTTTGCCTTACCATTATATTCGACAACATAATACACTTTCATTATCATTTATTAAAATTTAACATAATGGCGCCGAGAGAATTTTCCGCACAACTAATTAACATTACACGTTTCCCATTCTACCTCTTCCAATCTCTCTCACCACCCATCACGCAAAATCCAACCTTTTGAAATGCCTTATTGATAGCGAACGTATTCGTGGCACCGGATATAACCGTTGATCCAGAGAATAGAAAAAGTCACACTGAACCGACATGATGATCATCGGCCGTACCATTATGGTCGGCTTGACATAATAAACTTCATTTTTCTTTTATTAAAATTGAAAATAATTGCAATTAGAGAACTTTCCACGCACAATTAATTAATATATGACGTTTCCCACACTCTACCCCCTACTCGTTCTCTCCTACCCATCACGCTAAATTCAACCTATTGGAATCCAATGACGAGAGAACGTATCGAGCCCCTTGGATAGAACCATATATCCGGAGAATATAAAAACTAAAATGTTTGGACGACCATGATGATGATTTGCACTTACCATTATGGTCGACAACATAATACACTTTCATTTTCTTTTATGAAAATTTAAAATAATGGCGGCGAGAGAATTTTCCGCACAACCAACTAATACTACACGTATCCCACTCTACCTCTTCCAATCTCTCTCCTACCCATCGCGTAAAATCCAACCTTTTGGAAACGCAATAATACAGTAACGTATTCGTGGCACCGATATAACCGTTTATCCCATGAATAGAAAATTCAACTGAACCGAGCATGATGATCATCAGCCGTACCATTATGGTCGAAAACATAATAAACTTCATTTTTCTTTTTATTAAAATTGAAAAATAATTACATTTAGAGAATTTTCCCGTACAATTAATTAATATAATACATTTCCCACTCTACCCCAGATACTTTCTCTCCTACCAATCACTCTAAATCCAACCAATTTAAATCCAATGACAGAGGACGTATCGGAGCCACTCGGATAGAACCATATATCCGGGAGAATAGAAAAACTAAGCTAAACGATCATAATGACGATTTGCCTTACCAATGGGGTAGACAACATAATACACTTTCATTTTCTTTTATTAAAATTTAAAATAATCGCGCCGAGAGAATATTCCGCACTACTAATTAATATTACACGTTTCCTGCCTACCTCTTCCAATCTCTCCTACCCATCACGCAAAATCCAACCTTTTGAAACGCAATAATATAGAAAGATGTTCGTGGCAATCGATATAACCGTTTATCCAGGAGAATAGAAAAATTCAACCGAACCGACATTTACGATCATCACCGTACCATTATGGTCGACAACATAATAAACTTCATTTTTCTTTTATTAAAATTTAAAATAATTGCATTTAGAGAATTTTCCCACACAATTAATTAATATAACACGTTTCCCACTCTACCCCCGATACTTTATCTCCTACCCATCACGCTATATCCAACCACCGAAATCATATGACAAAGAGAACGTATCGCAGCCACGCCGATAGAACCATATATCCCAGAGAATAGAAAAACTAAGTCAATGACCATGATGATGATTTGCCTACCATTATGGTCGACAACATAATACATTTTCATTTTCTTTTATTAAAATTTAAAATTATGGCGCCGAGAGAATTTTCCGCACAACTAATTAATATTGTTACATGTTTCCCACTCTACCTCTTGCAATCTCTCTCCTACCCATCACGCAAAATCCAACCTTTTGAAACGAATAATACAGACCGTATTCGTGGCAACCGATATAACCGTTTATCCAGAGAATAGAAAAATTCAACCGAACCGACACGATGATCATCACCATCCTCATTATGGTCGACAACATAATAAACTTCATTTTTCTTTTATTAAAATTGAAAATAATTGCATTTAGAGAATTTTCCCGCATAATTAATTAATATAATACATTTCCCACTCTACCCCCGATACTTTCTCTCCTACCCATCACGCTAAATCCAACCAATTGAAATCCAATGGCTGTGAGAACGATCGTGAGCCACCGGATAAAAGGCATATGTCCGAAAAATAGAAATCAAGCTAAACGAATTACGATGATGATTTGCCTTACCATTATGGTCGACAACATAATACACTTTCATTTTCTTTATGAAAATTTAAAATAATGCATGCAAGAGAATTTTCCGCACAACTAATTGCTTTTACACGTTTCCCACTCTACCTCTTCCAATCTCTCTCTGCCAATCATGGGATATCCAAGCTTTTTAAATACAACGATGGGAGAACGTATTCGCGACTCGGATAAAACCGTTTATCCGGAGAATAAAAAAATTGAATTGAACCGAGATTATGATAATCGGTACGTACCATTATGGTCGAAAACATAATAAACTCATTTTTTCTTTATTAAAATTGAAAATAATTGCACCGAGAGAATTTTCCCAAACAATCAATTAATATTACACGTTTCTCATCTCCTACCCCCTACACTCTCTCTCTCTTACCCATCCCGCTAAAGCCAAGCAATTGAAATCCAATGACCGAGAACGTATTAGAGCTAGTGGATAGAAGCATATATCCAGGAAGAATAGAAAAACTAAGCCGAACGATCATGATGATGGTTTGCCTTACCATTATATTCGACAACATAATACACTTCCATTATCATTTATTAAAATTTAACATAATGGCGCCCAGAGAATTTTCCGCACAACTAATTAATATTACACGTTTCCCACTCTACCTCTTCCAATCTCTCTCTACCCATCACGCACAATCCAACCTTTTTGAAACGCAATGATACGGTAACGTATTCGTGGCACCGCATATAACCGTTGATCCGAGAATAGAAAAGTCAACTGAACCGACATGATGATCATCACCGTACCATTATGGTCGACAACATAATAAACTTCATTTTTCTTTTATTAAAATTGAAAATAATCAACATTTCAGAGAATTTTCCCGCACAATTAATTAATATAACACGTTTTCTCACTTTACCCCCGACACTTTCTCCTACCCATCATGCTAAATCCAACCAATTGAAATCCAATGACAGAGAACGTATCGAGCCACTCGCATAGAAACATATATCCGAAAAATAAAACTAAGCCGAACGAATTACGATGATGATTTGCCTTACCATTATGGTCGACAACATAATACACTTTCATTTTCTTTTATGAAAATTTAAAATAACGGCGCAAGGGAACTTTCCGCACAACTAATTAGTTTTACACGTTTCCCACTCTACCCTTTCCAATCTCTCTCCTACCAATCACGGGATATCCAAGCTTTTTGGAATACAACGATAGAGAACGTATTCAAGAAGACCTGATAAAATCGTTTATCCGAGGAATAAAAAAATTGAATTAAACCAAGATTATGATAATCTACCGTACCATTATGGTCGAAAACATAATAAACTTCATTTTTCTTTTATTAAAATTGAAAATAATCGCACCGAGAGAATTTTCCCAAACAATCAATTAATATTACACGTTTCTCACTTACCCCCTACACTCTCTCTCTTACCCATCACGCTCGTGCCAAGCAATTGAAATCCAACGACCGAGAACGTATCGCAGCTAGTGGATAGAAGCATATATCCGTAGAATAGAAAAACTAAGCCGAACGATCACGTACGATGGTTCTCATTTTACCATTATATTCGACAACATAATACACTTTCATTATCATTTATTAAAATTTAACATAACGGCGCCGAGAGAATTTTCCAAGAACAACTAATTAATATTACATGTTTCCCACTCTACCTCTTCCAATCTCTCTCCTACCCATCACGCAAAATCCAACCTTTTGAAACGCAATGATACAAACGTATTCGTGGGCAACGTGATATAACCGTTGATCCAGAGAATAGAAAAATTCTACCGAACCGACATGTTGATCATCACCGTACCATTATGGTCGACAACATAATAAACTTCATTTTTCTTTTATTAAAATTGAAAATAATTGCATTTAGAGAATTTTCCCGCATAATTAATTAATATAATACATTTCCCACTCTACCCCCGATACTTTCTCTCCTACCCATCACGCTAAATCCGACCAATTGAAATCCAATGACTAGAGAACGTATCGAGCTACCTTGGGATAGAAACATATGTCCGAAAATAGAAAAACTAAGCTAAACTGACTACGATGATGATTCTCTTGCCTTACCATTATGGTCGACAACATAATACACTTCGATTTTCTTTTATGAAAATTTAAAATAATCGCTGCAAGAGAATTTTCCGCACAACTAATTAGTTTTACACGTTTCCCACTCTACCTCTTCCCACCCCTCTCCTTACCAATCACGGGATATCCTGGTTCTTCAAATACAAACCATAGAGAACGTATTCGCTGCACCTGATAAAACCGTCTTATCCGAGGAATAAAAAAATTAAATTGAACCGGTGATTATGATAATCTACCGTACCATTATGGTCGAAAACATAATAAACTTCATTTTTCTTTTATTAAAATTGAAAATAATCGCACCGAGAGAATTTTCCCAAACAATCAATTAATATTACACGTTTCTCACTCTACCCCCTACTTTTTCTCTCTTACCCATCACGCTAAAGCCATGCTAAATTGAAATCCAATGACTAGAGAACGTATCGTGAATGCACTGGGGATAGAACCATATAATCCAAAGAATATAAAAACTAAGCCGGACGACCATGATGATGATTTGCCTTACCATTATGGTCGACAACATAATACACTTTCATTTTCTTTTATTAAAATTTAAAATAATGGCGCCGAGAGAATTTTCTGCACAACTAATTAATATTACACGTATCCCACTCTACCTCTTCCAATCTCTCTCCTACCCATCACGCAAAATCCAACCTTTTGAAACGCAATAATACTGCACCGATTCGTGGCACCCGCATATAACCGTTTATCCGTGAATAGAAAAATTCAACCTAACCGACAATGATGATCATCACTCGTACCATTATGGTCGACAACATAATAAACTTCATTTTTCTTTTATTAAAACTGAAAATAATCGGTGCATTTAGAGAATTTTCCCGCACAATTAATTAATATAACACGTTTCCCACTTACCCCCGACACTTTCTCTCCTATCCATCATAAGCTAAAACCAACCAATTGAAATCAAATGACAGAGAACGTATCGTAGCCACTCGCATAGAAACATATATCCGAAAAATAGAAAAACTAAGGCCGAAAGACCATGATGATGATTTGCTCTTACCATTATGGTCGACAACATAATACACTTTCATTTTCTTTTATGAAAATTTAAAATAATGGCGCAAGGAACTTTCCGCACAACTAATTAGTTTTACACGTTTACTCTACCTCTTCCAATCTCTCTCCTACCAATCAATGCTGGATATCCAAGCTTTTGAAATACAATGATAGAGAACGTATTCAGCGACATGGATAAAAAATTGAATTGAACCAAGAGTGCCGGAAAATTCTCTAAACGCAATTATTTTCAATTTTAATAAAAGAAATGAAGTTTATTATGTTGTCGAACATAATGGTACTACCGATGATCATCATGACTGTTCAGTTCAATTTTTCTATTCTCCGGATAAATCCGTTCTATGTGGTGCCGCGAATACGTTCTCTATCGTTGCGTTTCAAAAGGTTGGATTTCGCGTTGTTGGGTAGGAGAGACATTGGAAGATGTAGAGTGAAAATGTGTAATATTAATTAGTTGTGCTTAAAATTCTCTAAATGAAATCATTTTCAATTTTAATAAAAAAAAATGAAGTTTATTATGTCATTGTACCATAATGTACTACGTGATGATCATCGTATCGGTTCGATTCAATTTTTCTATTCTCCGATAAACGTGTTCAATCCTGGGCAATGCCGAATACGTTCTCTATCGTTGCGTGTCAAAAGGTTCGATTTCGTGTGATGGGTATGAGAGAGATTGGAAGAGGTAGAGTGGGAAACTTGTAAATATTAATTAGTTGTGTTTGGTGGAAAATTCTCTAAATGCAATTTTTTTCAATTTTAATATAAGAAAAATGAAGTTTATTATGGTGTCGAACCTAATGGTTCGGCTAATAATCATCATGACTGGTTCGGTTCAATTTTTCTATTCTCCGTGATAAACGGTTCAATCCGGTGCCGCTAATACGTTCTCTATCGTTGCTATGCCTAAAAGGTTGGATTTCAAGGTGATGGGTAGAGAGAGATTGGAAGAGGGAGAGTGGGAAATGTAATATTAATTAGCTGTATGGGAAAATTTTCTAAATGTAACTATTTTCATTTTTAATAAAAGAAAAATGAAGTTTATTATGTTGTCGACCATAATGGTACTACCGATGAGCATCATGACTGCCTGGCCCAATTTTTTTATTCTCCGGATAAACGGTTCTATCTTGTTTGGCGAATACGTTCTCTATCGTTTCGTTTCAAAAGGTTGGATTTCTCGTGATGGGTAGGAGAGAGATTGGAAGAGGTAGAGTGGGAAACGTGTAATATTAATTAGTTGTGCGGGAAAATTCTCTAAATGCAATTATTTTAAATTTTAATAAAAGAAAAATGAAGTTTATTATGTTGTCGACCATAATGGTAACGCAAATGATCATCATGTCGGTTCGGTTCAATTTTTCTATTCTCCGGATAAACGGTTCTATCCGGTGCCGCGAATACGTTCTCTATCGTTGCGTTTGAAAAGGTTGGATTTCGCGTGATGGGTAGGAGAGAGATTGGAAGAGGTGGAGTGGGAAACGTGTAATATTATTTAGTTGTGCGGGAAAATTCTCTAAATACAGTTATTTTCAATTTTAATAAAAGAAAAATGAAGTTTATTATGTTGTCGACCATAATGGTACGAGCATTGATCATCATGTCGGTTCGGTTCAATTTTTCTATTCTCCGGATAAGCGGTTCAATCCGTGTACCGCGAATACGTTCTCTATCGTTGCGTTTCAAAAGGTTGGATTTCGCGTGATGGGTAGGAGAGAGAGATTGGAAGAGGTAGAGTGGGAAACGTGTAATATTAATTAGTTGTGCAAAGGGAAAATTCTCTAAATGAAATTATTTTTAATTTTAATAAAAGAAAAATGAAGTTTATTATGTTGTCGAACATAATGGTACGCCTGATGATCATCATGACGGTTCGGTTCAATTTTTCTATTCTCCCTGATAAACGGTTTCGTATTTGGTGCCTCGAATACGTTCTCTATCGTTGCGTTTCAAAAGGTTGGATTTCGCGTGTTGGGTAGGAGAGACATTGGAAGAGGTCGAGTGGGGAATGTGTAATATTAATTAGTTGTGAAGGAAAATTCTCTAAATGCGAATTATTTTCAATTTTAATAAAAGAAAAATGAAGTTTATTATGTTGTCAACCATAATGGTACGGCCATTGATAAATCGTATCGGTTACGGTTCAATTTTTTTATTCTCACAGTACGCAAAAGTTCAATGCGAATTGCCGCGAATACGTTCTCTATCGTTACGCGTTTCAAAAGGTTGGATTTCGCGTGATGGGTAGGATAGAAAATTGGAAGAGGTAGAGTGGGAAACGTGTAATATTAATTAGTTGTGCAGGAAAATTCTCTAAATGCAATTATTTTGAATTTTAATAAAAGAAAAATGAAGTTTATTATGTTGTCGAACATAATGGTACGGTGGTGATCATCATGACGGTTCGGTTCAATTTTTCTATTCTCCCGGATAAACGGTTCTATTTGGTGCCGCGAATACGTTCTACATCGTTGCGTTTGATTTTGTTGGATTTAGTGTGTTGGGTAGGAGAGACATTGGAAGAGGTAGAGTGGGAAATGTGTAATATTAATAAGTTGTGCGGGAAAATTCTCTAAATGCACTTATTTTCAATTTTAATAAAAGAAAAATGAAGTTTATTATGTTGTCGACCATAATGGTACGGTGATGATCATCATGTCGGTTCGGTTCAATTTTTCTATTCTCCGGATAAACGGTTCAATCCGGTGCCGCGAATACGTTCTCTATCGTTGCGTTTCAAAAGGTTGGATTTTGTGTGATGGGTAGGAGAGAGATTGGAAGAGGGAGAGTGGGAAACGTGTAATATTAATTAGTTGTGCGGGAAAATTCTCTAAATGCAATTATTTTCAATTTTAATAAAAGAAAAATGAAGTTTATTATGTTGTCGACCATAATGGTACGGCCGATGATCATCATGACGGTTCGGTTCAATTTTTCTATTCTCCGGATAAACGGTTCTATCCGGTGCCGCGAATACGTTCTCTATCGTTGCGTTTCAAAAGGTTGGATTTCGCGTGATGGGTAGGAGAGAGATTGGAAGAGGTAGAGTGGGAAACGTGTAATATTAATTAGTTGTAAGGAAAATTCTCTAAATGCAATTATTTTAAATTTTAATAAAAGAAAATGAAGTTTATTATGTTGTCGACCATAATGGTACGGCAAATGATCATCATGTCGGTTCGGTTCAATTTTTCTATTCTCGGATAAACGGTTCTATGTGCCGCGAATACGTTCTCTATCGTTGCGTTTCAAAAGGTTGGATTTCACATGATTGGTAGGAGAGAGATTTGAAGAGGTAGAGTGGGAAACGTGTAATAGTAATTAGTTGTGCGGGGAAAATTCTCTAAATGCAATATTTTTCAAATTTAATAAAGAAAAATGAAGTTTATTATGTTGTCGACCATAATGGTACGGCTGATGATCATCATGACGGTTCGGTTCAATTTTTCTATTCTCCGGATAAACGGTTCAATTTGGTGCCGCGAATACGTTCTCTATCGTTGCGTTTCAAAAGGTTGGATTTCGCGTGATGGGTAGGAGAGAGATTGGAAGAGGTAGAGTGGGAAACGTGTAATATTAATTAGTTGTGCGGGAAAATTCTCTAAATGCAATTATTTTCAATTTTAATAAAAGAAAAATGAAGTTTATTATGTTGTCGAACATAATGGTACGGTGATGATCATCATGACGGTTCAGTTCAATTTTTCTATTCTCCGGATAAACGGTTCTATTTGGTGCCGCGAATACGTTCTCTATCGTTGCGTTTCAAAAGGTTGGATTTCGCGTGTTGGGTAGGAGAGAGATTGGAAGAGGTAGAGTGGGAAATGTGTAATATTAATTAGTTGTCCTTAGGAAAATTCTCTAAATGCAATTTTTTCAATTTTAATAAAAGAAAAGTAAAGTTTATTATGTTGTCGACCATAGTGCAGTACCCCCCATGATCATCGTATCGATTCGGTTCGGGTTTTCTATTCTTCGGATAAACGGTTCAATGCGGTCCTGTGACTCCGTTCTCTATCGTTGCGTTTCAAAAGGTAGGATTTCGCGTGATGGGTAGGAGAGAGATTGGAAGAGGAAGAGTGGGAAGAGTGTAATATTAATTAGTTGTGCGGGAAAATTCTCTGATACGATTTTATTGTAAATTTTAATGAAAGAAAAATGAAGTTTATTATGTTGTCGAACATAATGAATGCAGTTGATGATCATCATGACGAGTTGAGTTCAATTTTTCTATTCTCAGGACCAACGGTTCTATTTGGTGCCGCGAATACGTTCTGCATCGTTGCGTTTGGGAAGGTTGGATTTCGCGTGTTGGGTAGGAGAGACATTGGAAGAGGTAGAGTGGGAAATGTGCTGACATATTAATTAGTTGTGCGGGAAAATTCTCTAAATGCAATTATTTTCAATTTTAATAAAAGAAAAATGAAGTTTATTATGTTGTCGACCATAATGGTACGGTGATGATCATCATGTCGGTTCGGTTCAATTTTTCTATTCTCCGGATAAACGGTTCAATCCGGTGCCGCGAATACGTTCTCTATCGTTGCGTTTCAAAAGGTTGGATTTCGCGTGATGGGTAGGAGAGAGATTGGAAGAGGTAGAGTGGGAAACGTGTAATATTAATTAGTTGTGCGGGAAAATTCTCTAAATGCAATTATTTTCAATTTTAATAAAAGAAAAATGAAGTTTATTATGTTGTCGACCATAATGGTACGGTGATGATCATCATGTCGGTTCGGTTCAATTTTTCTATTCTCCGGATAAACGGTTCAATCCGGTGCCGCGAATACGTTCTCTATCGTTGCGTTTCAAAAGGTTGGATTTTGTGTGATGGGTAGGAGAGAGATTGGAAGAGGGAGAGTGGGAAACGTGTAATATTAATTAGTTGTGCGGGAAAATTCTCTAAATGCAATTATTTTCAATTTTAATAAAAGAAAAATGAAGTTTATTATGTTGTCGACCATAATGGTACGGTGATGATCATCATGACGGTTCGGTTCAATTTTTCTATTCTCCGGATAAACGGTTCTATCTGGTGCCGCGAATACGTTCTCTATCGTTGCGTTTCAAAAGGTTGGATTTTGTGTGATGGGTAGGAGAGAGATTGGAAGAGGTAGAGTGGGAAACGTGTAATATTAATTAGTTGTGCGGGAAAATTCTCTAAATGCAATTATTTTAAATTTTAATAAAAGAAAATGAAAGTTTATTATGTTGTCGACCATAATGGTAAGGCAAATGATCATCATCATGGTCGGTTCGGTTCAATTTTTCTATTCTCCGGATAAACGGTTCTATTTGGTGCCGCGAATACGTTCTCTATCGTTGCGTTTCAAAAGGTTGGATTTCGCGTGATGGGTAGGAGAGAGATTGGAAGAGGTAGAGTGGGAAACGTGTAATATTAATTAGTTGTGCGGGAAAATTCTCTAAATGCAATTATTTTCAATTTTAATAAAAGAAAAATGAAGTTTATTATGTTGTCGACCATAATGGTACGGTGATGATCATCATGTCGGTTCGGTTCAATTTTTCTATTCTCCGGATAAACGGTTCAATCCGGTGCCGCGAATACGTTCTCTATCGTTGCGTTTCAAAAGGTTGGATTTTGCGTGATGGGTAGGAGAGAGATTGGAAGAGGTAGAGTGGGAAACGTGTAATATTAATTAGTTGTGCGGGAAAATTCTCTAAATTATAATTATTTTCAATTTTAAGAAAAGAAAAATGAAGTTTATTATGTTGTCGAACATAATGGTACGTACGATGATCATCATGACGGTTCGGTTCAATTTTTCTATTCTCCGGATAAACAGTTCTATTTGGTGCCGCGAATACGTTCTCCATCGTTGCGTTTCAAGGGGTTGGTTTTCGCGTGTTGGGTAGGAGAGACATTTTAAGAGGCAGAGTGGGAAATGTGTAATATTAATTAGTTGTGCGGGAAAATTCTCGAGAAATGCAATTATTTTCAATTTTAATGAAAGAAAAATGAAGTTTATTATGTTGTCGACCGTAATGGTACGGTGATGATCGTAAATGTCGGTTCGGTTCCATTTTTCTATTCTCCGGATAAACGGTTCAATCATAGGTGCCGCGAATACGATTCTCTATCGTTGCGTTTCAAAAGGTTGGATTTCGCGTGATGGGTAGGAGAGAGATTGGAAGAGGTAGAGGTGGAAACGTGTAATATTAATTAGTTGTCTTGAGAAAAATTCTCTAAATGTGATTATTTTGAATTTTAATAAAAGAAAAATGAAGTTTATTATGTTGTCGAACATAATGTAAGTGCAGTGATGATCATCATGACGGTTCGGTTCAATTTTCTATTCTCGGATAAACGGTTCTATTTGATGCCGCAGATACGTTCTCTATCGTTGCGTTTCAAAAGGTTGGATTTCGCGTGTTGGGTAGGAGAGACATTGGAAGAGGCGAGTGAGTAATGTGTAATATTAATAAGTTGTGCGGGGAAAATTCTCTATGTGCAATTATTTTCAATTTTAATGGAAGAAAAATGAAGTTTATTATGTTGTCGACCATAGTAATTGCGGTGATGATCATCATGTCGGTTCGGTTCAATTTTTCTATTTTCCGGATAAACGGGTTCAATCCGGTGCCGCGAATACGTTCTCTATCATTGCGTTTCAAGAGGTTGGATTTCGCGTGATGGGTAGGAGAGATATTGGAAAGGGTAGGGTGGGAAATGTGTAATCGTAATTAGTTGTGCGGGAAAATTCTCTAAATGCAATTATTTTCAATTTTAATAAAAGAAAAATGAAGTTTATTATGTTGTCGACCATAATGGTACGGCCGATGATCATCATGACGGTTCGGTTCAATTTTTCTATTCTCCGGATAAACGGTTCTATTTGGTGCCGCGAATACGTTCTCTATCGTTGCGTTTCAAAAGGTTGGAGTTCGCGTGATGGGTAGAAGAGAGATTGGAAGAGGTAGAGTGGGAAACGTGTAATATTAATTAGTGTGTGGGAAAATTCTCTAAATGCAATTATTTTAAATTTTAATAAAAGAAAAATGAAGTTTATTATGTTGTCGACCATAATGGTAAGGCAAATCATCATCATGGTCGGTTCGGTTCAATTTTTCTATTCTCGGATAATAAACGGTTCTATGCCGTAAAATCGTTGCGTTTGAATTGGATGGATTTAGCGTGATGGGTAGGAGAGAGATTGGAAGAGGTAGAGTGGGAAACGTGTAATATTAATTAGATTGTGCGGGAAAATTCTCTAAATGCAATTATTTTCAATTTTAATAAAAGAAAAATGAAGTTTATTATGTTGTCGACCATAATGGTACGGTGATGATCATCATGTCGGTTCGGTTCAATTTTTCTATTCTCCGGATAAACGGTTCAATCCGGTGCCGCGAATACGTTCTCTATCGTTGCGTTTCAAAAGGTTGGATTTCGCGTGATGGGTAGGAGAGCTGATTGGAAGAGGTAGAGTGGGAAACGTGTAATATTATTTAGTTGTGCCGGAAACTTCTCTAAAATGCAATTATTTTCAATTTTAATAACAGAAAAATGAAGTTTATTATGTTGTCAACCATAATGGTACTGTCGATGATCATCATGACTGGCTGTGGCTCAATTTTTCTATTCTCCGGATAAATGGTTCTATCTGGTGCCGCGAATACGTTCTCTATCGTTGCGTTTCAAGAAGGTTGGATTTCGCGTGTTGGGTAGGAGAGACTTTGGAAGAGGTAGAGTGGGAAATGTGTAATATTAATTAGTTGTGAAGTAAAATTCTCTAACTGCAATTATTTTCAATTTTAATAAAAGAAAATGAAGTTTATTATGTTGTTCACCATAATGGTACTATTGATGATCATCATGTCGGCTCAGTTCAATTTTTCTATTCTCCTGATAAATGGTTCAACTGTGTCGCGAATACGTTCTCTATCGTTGCTATGTTTCAAAAGGATTGATTTCACGTGATTGGTAGGAGAGAGATTGGAAGAGGTAGAGCGGGAAACGTGTAATATTAATTAGTTGTATGCGACTTCTCCTAAATGCAATTATTTTCAATTTTAATAAAAGAAAAATGATGTTTATTATGTTGTCGAACATAATGGTACCGCTGATGATCATCATGGACGCTCAGCCTTCAATTTTTCTATTCTCCGGAGCAAATGGTTCTAATCTGGTGCCGCGAATATGTTCTCTATCGTTGCGTTTCAAAAGGTTGGATTTCACGTGATTGTGAAAGAGAGAGATTTGAAGAGGTACAAGTGGGAAACGTGTAATATTAATTAGCTGTGCGGGGAAACTCTCTAAATGCAAATTTTTTTCAATTTTAAAAAAAGAGAAATGAAGTTTATTATGTTGTCGACCATAATAGTACGGCCGATGATCATCATGAATGTTCAGTTCAATTTTTCTATTCTCCTGATAAATGGTTCTATTCTGGTGCCGAGAATACGTTTTCTATCGTTGCGTTTCAAAAAGGTTGGATTTCGCGTGATTGGCAGGAGAGCTTTTGGGAGAGGTAGAGTGGGAAACGTGTAATATTAATTAAAAGTGCGGAAAAATTCTCTAAATGCAATTATTTTCAATTTTAATAAAAGAAAAATGATGTTTATTATGTTGTCGACCATAATGGTACCGTCTGATGATCATCATGTCTGCTTAGCTCAATTTTTCTATTCTCCGGATAAATGGTTCAATCCTGTGTCGCAAATACGTTCTCTATCTTGGCGTTTCAAAAGGCGTCAAGATTTCACATGATTGGTAGGAGAGAGATTTGAAGTGTGAGAGTGGGAAACGTGTAATATTAATTAGCCGTGCTAGGAAACTTCTCTAAATGCAATTATTTTCAATATTAATAACAGAAAAATGAAGTTTATTATGTTGTCGACCATAATAGTATTTGGCCATGATCATCATGACGCGTTCTGCTCAATTTTTCTATTCTCCTCATAAATGGTTCTATCTCGTCGCCAAGAATACGTTCTCTATCGTTGCGTTTCAAAAGGTTGGATTTCGCATGATAATGGGTGGGAGAGCTTTTGGAAGAGGTAGAGTGGGAAACGTGTAATATTAATTAGTTGTGCTGGAAAATTCGCTAACCGCAATTATTTTAAATTTTGTCAAAAGAAAAATGAAGTTTATTGCGTTTGTCCACCATAATGGTACTACTGATGATCATCATGTTTGTTTGGGCCAATTTTTCTATTCTCCCATAAATGGTTCAATCCGGTGTCGCGAATATGTTCTCTATCGTTGCGTTTCAAAAGGTTGGATTTCACATGATTGGTGGGGAGAGAGATTTGGGGAGGGAGAGGGGGAAATGTAAAATATTAATTAGCCGTGCTGGAAACTTCTCAGAATGCAATTATTTTCAATTTTAATAACAGAAAAATTGTGTTTATTATGTTGTGGACCATAATGGTAGGCCGATGATCATCATGACTTTGTCAGCTCAATTTTTATATTCTCCTCATAAATGGTTCTATCTCTACGTCGAGAATACGTTCTCTATCGTTCCGTTTCAAAAGGTTGGATTTCGCGTGATGGCAGTGGGAGAGATTTTGGAAGAGTGAGCGTGGGAAACGTGTAATATTAAATTATCTGTCTATGAAAATTCTCTAAATGCAATTATTTTCGACCTTAATAAAAGAAAATTGATGTTTATTATGTTGTCGACCATAATGGTACTTTCGATAATCATCATGTCGGTTCGGTCCAATTTTTCTATTCTCCGGATAAATGGTTCAATCCGGTGTCGCGAATACGTTCTCTATCGTTGCGTTTCAAAAGGTCAGATTTCACGTGATCGGTAGGAGAGAGATTTGAAGAGGTAGAGTGGGAAACATGTAATATTAATTAGATGTAAGGGAAACTTCTCTAAAATGCAATTATTTTCAATTTTAATAAATTTAAAAATGAAGTTTATTAAGGTTATCTACCATAATGGTACTACCGATGATCATCATGTCGGTTCGGTTCAATTTTTCTATTCTCCGGATAAACGGTTCAATCCGGTGCCGCGAATACGTTCTCTATCGTTGCGTTTCAAAAGGTTGGATTTCGCGTGATGGGTAGGAGAGAGATTGGAAGAGGTAGAGTGGGAAACGTGTAATATTAATTAGTTGTGCGGGAAAATTCTCTAAATGCAATTATTTTCAATTTTAATAAAAGAAAAATGAAGTTTATTATGTTGTCGAACATAATGGTACGGTGATGATCATCATGACGGTTCAGTTCAATTTTTCTATTCTCCGGATAAACGGTTCTATTTGGTGCCGCGAATACGTTCTCTATCGTTGCGTTTCAAAAGGTTGGATTTCGCGTGTTGGGTAGGAGAGAGATTGGAAGAGGTAGAGTGGGAAATGTGTAATATTAATTAGTTGTGCGGGAAAATTCTCTAAATGCAATTATTTTCAATTTTAATAAAAGAAAAATGAAGTTTATTATGTTGTCGACCATAATGGTACGGTGATGATCATCATGTCGGTTCGGTTCAATTTTTCTATTCTCCGGATAAACGGTTCAATCCGGTGCCGCGAATACGTTCTCTATCGTTGCGTTTCAAAAGGTTGGATTTTGTGTGATGGGTAGGAGAGAGATTGGAAGAGGGAGAGTGGGAAACGTGTAATATTAATTAGTTGTGCGGGAAAATTCTCTAAATGCAATTATTTTCAATTTTAATAAAAGAAAAATGAAGTTTATTATGTTGTCGACCATAATGGTACGGTGATGATCATCATGTCGGTTCGGTTCAATTTTTCTATTCTCCGGATAAACGGTTCTATTTGGTGCCGCGAATACGTTCTCTATCGTTGCGTTTCAAAAGGTTGGATTTCGCGTGATGGGTAGGAGAGAGATTGGAAGAGGTAGAGTGGGAAACGTGTAATATTAATTAGTTGTGCGGGAAAATTCTCTAAATGCAATTATTTTCAATTTTAATAAAAGAAAAATGAAGTTTATTATGTTGTCGACCATAATGGTACGGTGATGATCATCATGTCGGTTCGGTTCAATTTTTCTATTCTCCGGATAAACGGTTCAATCCGGTGCCGCGAATACGTTCTCTATCGTTGCGTTTCAAAAGGTTGGATTTCGCGTGATGGGTAGGAGAGAGATTGGAAGAGGTAGAGTGGGAAACGTGTAATATTAATTAGTTGTGCGGGAAAATTCTCTAAATGCAATTATTTTCAATTTTAATAAAAGAAAAATGAAGTTTATTATGTTGTCGACCATAATGGTACGGTGATGATCATCATGTCGGTTCGGTTCAATTTTTCTATTCTCCGGATAAACGGTTCAATCCGGTGCCGCGAATACGTTCTCTATCGTTGCGTTTCAAAAGGTTGGATTTCGCGTGATGGGTAGGAGAGAGATTGGAAGAGGTAGAGTGGGAAACGTGTAATATTAATTAGTTGTGCGGGAAAATTCTCTAAATGCAATTATTTTCAATTTTAATAAAAGAAAAATGAAGTTTATTATGTTGTCGACCATAATGGTACGGTGATGATCATCATGTCGGTTCGGTTCAATTTTTCTATTCTCCGGATAAACGGTTCTATTTGGTGCCGCGAATACGTTCTCTATCGTTGCGTTTCAAAAGGTTGGATTTCGCGTGATGGGTAGGAGAGAGATTGGAAGAGGTAGAGTGGGAAACGTGTAATATTAATTAGTTGTGCGGGAAAATTCTCTAAATGCAATTATTTTCAATTTTAATAAAAGAAAAATGAAGTTTATTATGTTGTCGACCATAATGGTACGGTGATGATCATCATGTCGGTTCGGTTCAATTTTTCTATTCTCCGGATAAACGGTTCAATCCGGTGCCGCGAATACGTTCTCTATCGTTGCGTTTCAAAAGGTTGGATTTCGCGTGATGGGTAGGAGAGAGATTGGAAGAGGTAGAGTGGGAAACGTGTAATATTAATTAGTTGTGCGGGAAAATTCTCTAAATGCAATTATTTTCAATTTTAATAAAAGAAAAATGAAGTTTATTATGTTGTCGACCATAATGGTACGGTGATGATCATCATGTCGGTTCGGTTCAATTTTTCTATTCTCCGGATAAACGGTTCAATTTGGTGCCGCGAATACGTTCTCTATCGTTGCGTTTCAAAAGGTTGGATTTCGCGTGATGGGTAGGAGAGAGATTGGAAGAGGTAGAGTGGGAAACGTGTAATATTAATTAGTTGTGCGGGAAAATTCTCTAAATGCAATTATTTTCAATTTTAATAAAAGAAAAATGAAGTTTATTATGTTGTCGACCATAATGGTACGGCGATGATCATCATGTCGGTTCGGTTCAATTTTTCTATTCTCCGGATAAACGGTTCAATCGGTGCCGCGAATACGTTCTCTATCGTTGCGTTTCAAAAGGTTGGATTTCGCGTGATGGGTAGGAGAGAGATTGGAAGAGGTAGAGTGGGAAACGTGTAATATTAATTAGTTGTGCGGGAAAATTCTCTAAATGCAATTATTTTCAATTTTAATAAAAGAAAAATGAAGTTTATTATGTTGTCGACCATAATGGTACGGTGATGATCATCATGTCGGTTCGGTTCAATTTTTCTATTCTCCGGATAAACGGTTCAATCCGGTGCCGCGAATACGTTCTCTATCGTTGCGTTTCAAAAGGTTGGATTTCGCGTGATGGGTAGGAGAGAGATTGGAAGAGGTAGAGTGGGAAACGTGTAATATTAATTAGTTGTGCGGGAAAATTCTCTAAATGCAATTATTTTCAATTTTAATAAAAGAAAAATGAAGTTTATTATGTTGTCGACCATAATGGTACGGTGATGATCATCATGTCGGTTCGGTTCAATTTTTCTATTCTCGGATAAACGGTTCTATTTGGTGCCGCGAATACGTTCTCTATCGTTGCGTTTCAAAAGGTTGGATTTCGCGTGTTGGGTAGGAGAGAGATTGGAAGAGGTAGAGTGGGAAACGTGTAATATTAATTAGTTGTGCGGGAAAATTCTCTAAATGCAATTATTTTCAATTTTAATAAAAGAAAAATGAAGTTTATTATGTTTTCGACCATAATGGTACGGCTGATGATCATCATGTTAGTTCAGTTCAATTTTTTTATTCTTCGGATAAACGGTTCAATCCGGTGCCGCGAATACGTTCTCTATCGTTGCGTTTCAAAAGGTTGGATTTCGCGTGATGGGTAGGAGAGAGATTGGAAGAGGTAGAGTGGGAAACGTGTAATATTAATTAGTTGTGCGGGAAAATTCTCTAAATGCAATTATTTTAAATTTTAATAAAAGAAAAATGAAGTATATTATGTTGTCGACCATAATGGTACGGTGATGATCATCATGTCGGTTCGGTTCAATTTTTCTATTCTCGGATAAACGGTTCAATCCGGTGCCGCGAATACGTTCTCTATCGTTGCGTTTCAAAAGGTTGGATTTCGCGTGATGGGTAGGAGAGAGATTGGAAGAGGTAGAGTGGGAAACGTGTAATATTAATTAGTTGTGCGGGAAAATTCTCTAAATGCAATTATTTTCAATTTTAATAAAAGAAAAATGAAGTTTATTATGTTGTCGACCATAATGGTACGGTGATGATCATCATGTCGGTTCGGTTCAATTTTTCTATTCTCGGATAAACGGTTCAATTTGGTGCCGCGAATACGTTCTCTATCGTTGCGTTTCAAAAGGTTGGATTTCGCGTGATGGGTAGGAGAGAGATTGGAAGAGGTAGAGTGGGAAACGTGTAATATTAATTAGTTGTGCGGGAAAATTCTCTAAATGCAATTATTTTCAATTTTAATAAAAGAAAAATGAAGTTTATTATGTTGTCGACCATAATGGTACGGGTGATGATCATCATGTCGGTTCGGTTCAATTTTTCTATTCTCGGATAAACGGTTCTATTTGGTGCCGCGAATACGTTCTCTATCGTTGCGTTTCAAAAGGTTGGATTTCGCGTGATGGGTAGGAGAGAGATTGGAAGAGGTAGAGTGGGAAACGTGTAATATTAATTAGTTGTGCGGGAAAATTCTCTAAATGCAATTATTTTCAATTTTAATAAAAGAAAAATGAAGTTTATTATGTTGTCGACCATAATGGTACGGTGATGATCATCATGTCGGTTCGGTTCAATTTTTCTATTCTCCGGATAAACGGTTCAATCCGGTGCCGCGAATACGTTCTCTATCGTTGCGTTTCAAAAGGTTGGATTTCGCGTGATGGGTAGGAGAGAGATTGGAAGAGGTAGAGTGGGAAACGTGTAATATTAATTAGTTGTGCGGGAAAATTCTCTAAATGCAATTATTTTCAATTTTAATAAAAGAAAAATGAAGTTTATTATGTTGTCGACCATAATGGTACGGTGATGATCATCATGTCGGTTCGGTTCAATTTTTCTATTCTCCGGATAAACGGTTCAATTCGGTGCCGCGAATACGTTCTCTATCGTTGAGTTTGATTTTGTTGGATTTTGAGTGATGGATAGGAGGCAGTGATTGGAAGAGGTAGAGTGGGAAAACGTGTAATATTAATTAGTTGTGCGGGAAAATTCTCTGAATGCAATTATTTTCAATTTTAATAAAAGAAAAATGAAGTTTGTTATGTTGTCGAACATAATGGAACTTTGCTGATGATCATGTCGGTTCGGTTCAATTTTTTTATTCGCGGATGCTTGGTTCCCCTTGGTGCCGCGAATACGTTCCACATCGTTGCGTTTCAAAAGGTTGGATTTCGCGTGTTGGGTAGGAGAGACATTGGAAGAGGAGTAGAGTGGGAAATGTGTAATATTAATTAGATCTATGGGAAAATTTAATAAATGCAATTATTTTCAATTTTAATAAAAAGAAAAATGAAGTTTGAAACATGTTCTCGACCATAATGGTGCAGTGATGATCATCATGTCGGTTCGGTTCAATTTTTCTATTCTCCGGATAAACGGTTCAGTGTCAGGTGCGCCGAATATGTTCTCTATCGTTGCGTTTCAAAAGGTTGGATTTCGCGTGATGGGTAGGAGAGAAATTGGAAGAGGTAGGGGAGTGGGGAAAACGTGTAATATTAATTAGTTGTGCGGGAAAATTCTCTAAATGCAATTATTTTCAATTTTAATGAAAGAAAAATGAAGTTTATTATGTTATAGACCATAATATTTTAAAGTGATGATCATCATGACGGTTCGGTTCAATTTTTCTATTCTCCGGATAAGCTGTTCTATTTGGTGCCGCGAATACGTTCTGTATCGTTGCGTTTGGAGTTGTTGGATTTCTAGTGTTGGGTAGAAGAGACATTGGAAGAGGTCGATGTGGGAAATGTGTAATATTAATTAGTTGTGCAGGAAAATTTTCTAAATGCAATTATTTTCAATTTTAATAAAAGAAAAATGAAGTTTATTATGTTGTCGACCATAATGGTACGGTGATGATCATCATGTCGGTTCGGTTCAATTTTTCTATTCTCCGGATAAACGGTTCAATCCGGTGCCGCGAATACGTTCTCTATCGTTGCGTTTCAAAAGGTTGGATTTCGCGTGATGGGTAGGAGAGAGATTGGAAGAGGTAGAGTGGGAAACGTGTAATATTAATTAGTTGTGCGGGAAAATTCTCTAAATGCAATTATTTTCAATTTTAATAAAAGAAAAATGAAGTTTATTATGTTGTCGACCATAATGGTACGGTGATGATCATCATGTCGGTTCGGTTCAATTTTTCTATTCTCGGATAAACGGTTCAATTTGGTGCCGCGAATACGTTCTCTATCGTTGCGTTTCAAAAGGTTGGATTTCGCGTGTTGGGTAGGAGAGAGATTGGAAGAGGTAGAGTGGGAAATGTGTAATATTAATTAGTTGTGCGGGAAAATTCTCTAAATGCAATTATTTTCAATTTTAATAAAAGAAAAATGAAGTTTATTATGTTGTCGACCATAATGGTACGCTTGATGATCATCATGTCGGTTCGGTTCAATTTTTCTATTCTCGGATAAACGGTTCAATCCGGTGCCGCGAATACGTTCTCTATCGTTGCGTTTCAAAAGGTTGGATTTCGCGTGATGGGTAGGAGAGAGATTGGAAGAGGTAGAGTGGGAAACGTGTAATATTAATTAGTTGTGCGGGAAAATTCTCTAAATGCAATTATTTTCAATTTTAATAAAAGAAAAATGAAGTTTATTATGTTGTCGACCATAATGGTACGGTGATGATCATCATGTCGGTTCGGTTCAATTTTTCTATTCTCGGATAAACGGTTCAATCGGTGCCGCGAATACGTTCTCTATCGTTGCGTTTCAAAAGGTTGGATTTCGCGTGATGGGTAGGAGAGAGATTGGAAGAGGTAGAGTGGGAAACGTGTAATATTAATTAGTTGTGCGGGAAAATTCTCTAAATGCAATTATTTTCAATTTTAATAAAAGAAAAATGAAGTTTATTATGTTGTCGACCATAATGGTACGGTGATGATCATCATGTCGGTTCGGTTCAATTTTTCTATTCTCCGGATAAACGGTTCAATTGGTGCCGCGAATACGTTCTCTATCGTTGCGTTTCAAAAGGTTGGATTTCGCGTGATGGGTAGGAGAGAGATTGGAAGAGGTAGAGTGGGAAACGTGTAATATTAATTAGTTGTGCGGGAAAATTCTCTAAATGCAATTATTTTCAATTTTAATAAAAGAAAAATGAAGTTTATTATGTTGTCGACCATAATGGTACGGTGATGATCATCATGTCGGTTCGGTTCAATTTTTCTATTCTCCGGATAAACGGTTCAATCCGGTGCCGCGAATACGTTCTCTATCGTTGCGTTTCAAAAGGTTGGATTTCGCGTGATGGGTAGGAGAGAGATTGGAAGAGGTAGAGTGGGAAACGTGTAATATTAATTAGTTGTGCGGGAAAATTCTCTAAATGCAATTATTTTCAATTTTAATAAAAGAAAAATGAAGTTTATTATGTTGTCGACCATAATGGTACGGTGATGATCATCATGTCGGTTCGGTTCAATTTTTCTATTCTCCGGATAAACGGTTCAATCCGGTGCCGCGAATACGTTCTCTATCGTTGCGTTTCAAAAGGTTGGATTTTGTGTGATGGGTAGGAGAGAGATTGGAAGAGGGAGAGTGGGAAACGTGTAATATTAATTAGTTGTGCGGGAAAATTCTCTAAATGCAATTATTTTCAATTTTAATAAAAGAAAAATGAAGTTTATTATGTTGTCGACCATAATGGTACGGTGATGATCATCATGTCGGTTCGGTTCAATTTTTCTATTCTCCGGATAAACGGTTCAATCCGGTGCCGCGAATACGTTCTCTATCGTTGCGTTTCAAAAGGTTGGATTTCGCGTGATGGGTAGGAGAGAGATTGGAAGAGGTAGAGTGGGAAACGTGTAATATTAATTAGTTGTGCGGGAAAATTCTCTAAATGCAATTATTTTCAATTTTAATAAAAGAAAAATGAAGTTTATTATGTTGTCGACCATAATGGTACGGTGATGATCATCATGTCGGTTCGGTTCAATTTTTCTATTCTCGGATAAACGGTTCAATCCGGTGCCGCGAATACGTTCTCTATCGTTGCGTTTCAAAAGGTTGGATTTCGCGTGATGGGTAGGAGAGAGATTGGAAGAGGTAGAGTGGGAAACGTGTAATATTAATTAGTTGTGCGGGAAAATTCTCTAAATGCAATTATTTTCAATTTTAATAAAAGAAAAATGAAGTTTATTATGTTGTCGACCATAATGGTACGGTGATGATCATCATGTCGGTTCGGTTCAATTTTTCTATTCTCGGATAAACGGTTCAATCCGGTGCCGCGAATACGTTCTCTATCGTTGCGTTTCAAAAGGTTGGATTTCGCGTGATGGGTAGGAGAGAGATTGGAAGAGGTAGAGTGGGAAACGTGTAATATTAATTAGTTGTGCGGGAAAATTCTCTAAATGCAATTATTTGCAATTTTAATAAAAGAAAAATGAAGTTTATTATGTTGTCGACCATAATGGTACGGTGATGATCATCATGTCGGTTCGGTTCAATTTTTCTATTCTCGGATAAACGGTTCAATCCGGTGCCGCGAATACGTTCTCTATCGTTGCGTTTCAAAAGGTTGGATTTCGCGTGATGGGTAGGAGAGAGATTGGAAGAGGTAGAGTGGGAAACGTGTAATATTAATTAGTTGTGCGGGAAAATTCTCTAAATGCAATTATTTTCAATTTTAATAAAAGAAAAATGAAGTTTATTATGTTGTCGACCATAATGGTACGGTGATGATCATCATGTCGGTTCGGTTCAATTTTTCTATTCTCGGATAAACGGTTCTATTTGGTGCCGCGAATACGTTCTCTATCGTTGCGTTTCAAAAGGTTGGATTTCGCGTGATGGGTAGGAGAGAGATTGGAAGAGGTAGAGTGGGAAACGTGTAATATTAATTAGTTGTGCGGGAAAATTCTCTAAATGCGATTATTTTAAATTTTAATAAAAGAAAAATGAAGTATATTATGTTGTGGAAAACCATAATGGTACGAGTGATTGTCATCATGTCGGTTCAGTTCAATTTTTCTATTCTCCGGATAAACGGTTCAATGCGGTGCCGCGAATACGTTCTATATCGTTGCGTTTGATTTTGTTGGATTTCGCGTGTTGGGTAGGAGAGACATTGGAAGGGGTAGAGTAGGAAATGTGTAATATTAATTAGTTGTGCAGGAAAAGTCTCTAAACGCGATTATTTTCAATTTTAATAAAAGAGAAAAATGAAGTTTATTATGTTATCGACCACAATGTACAAAGATGATCATCATGTCGGTTCGGTTCAATTTTTCTATTCTCGGATAAACGGTTCAATCACGTGCCGTGAATACGTTCTCTATCGTTGCGTTTCAAAAGGTTGGATTTTGTGTGATGGGTAGAGGAGAGAGATTGGAAAAAGGAGAGTGGGAAAGTGTAATATTAATTAGTTGTGCGGGAAAATTCTCTGAGTACAATTATTTCAAATTTTAATAAGAGAAAATGAAGTTTATTATGTTATTCGACCATAATGGTACTCCCCATTCGATGATCATGACGGTTCGATTCGATTTTTCTATTCTCTAGGATAAACGGTTCAATACGGTGCCGCGAATACGTTTTCTGTCGTTTCGTTTCGAAAGGTTGGATTTTTGTGTGATGGGTAGGAGAGACATTGGAAGAGGTAGGGGGGGAAACGTGTAATATTAATTCGTTGTGCGGGAAAATTCTCTAAATTCGATTATTTTCAATTTTAATAAAAGAAAAATGAAGTTTATTATGTTGTCGACCATAATGAATACGGTACATTGATCATCATGTCGGTTCGGTTGATTTTTTTTATTCTCCTGAATAAACGGTTCAATACGGTGCCGCGAATACGTTCTCTATCGTTGCGTTTGAAAAGGTTGGATTTCGCGTGATGGGTGGGAGAGAGATTGGAAGAGGTAGAGTGGGAAACGTATAATAATTAATCCATTGTGCAGGAAAATTCTACAAATGTGATTATTTTGAATTTTAATAAAAGAAAAATGAAGTTTATTATGTTGTCGAACATATTAGTGCAGTGATGATCATCATGACGGTTCGGTTCAATTTTTCTATTCTCGAGATAAACGGTTCTATTTGGTGCCGCGAATACGTTCTCTATCGTTGCGTTTCAAAAGGTTGGATTTCGCGTGTTGGGTAGGAGAGAGATTGGAAGAGGTAGAGTGGGAAACGTGTAATATTAATTAGTTGTGCGGGAAAATTCTCTAAATGCAATTATTTTCAATTTTAATAAAAGAAAAATGAAGTATATTATGTTGTCGACCATAATGGTACGGTGATGATCATCATGTCGGTTCGGTTCAATTTTTCTATTCTCCGGATAAACGGTTCAATCCGGTGCCGCGAATACGTTCTCTATCGTTGCGTTTCAAAAGGTTGGATTTCGCGTGATGGGTAGGAGAGAGATTGGAAGAGGTAGAGTGGGAAACGTGTAATATTAATTAGTTGTGCGGGAAAATTCTCTAAATGCAATTATTTTAAATTTTAATAAAAGAAAAATGAAGTTTATTATGTTGTCGACCATAATGGTACGGTGATGATCATCATGTCGGTTCGGTTCAATTTTTCTATTCTCGGATAAACGGTTCAATCCGGTGCCGCGAATACGTTCTCTATCGTTGCGTTTCAAAAGGTTGGATTTCGCGTGATGGGTAGGAGAGAGATTGGAAGAGGTAGAGTGGGAAACGTGTAATATTAATTAGTTGTGCGGGAAAATTCTCTAAATGCAATTATTTTCAATTTTAATAAAAGAAAAATGAAGTTTATTATGTTGTCGAACATAATGGTACGGTGATGATCATCATGTCGGTTCGGTTCAATTTTTCTATTCTCGGATAAACGGTTCTATTTGGTGCCGCGAATACGTTCTCTATCGTTGCGTTTCAAAAGGTTGGATTTCGCGTGTTGGGTAGGAGAGAGATTGGAAGAGGTAGAGTGGGAAACGTGTAATATTAATTAGTTGTGCGGGAAAATTCTCTAAATGCAATTATTTTCAATTTTAATAAAAGAAAAATGAAGTTTATTATGTTGTCGACCATAATGGTACGGTGATGATCATCATGTCGGTTCGGTTCAATTTTTCTATTCTCGGATAAACGGTTCAATCCGGTGCCGCGAATACGTTCTCTATCGTTGCGTTTCAAAAGGTTGGATTTCGCGTGATGGGTAGGAGAGAGATTGGAAGAGGTAGAGTGGGAAACGTGTAATATTAATTAGTTGTGCGGGAAAATTCTCTAAATGCAATTATTTTCAATTTTAATAAAAGAAAAATGAAGTTTATTATGTTGTCGACCATAATGGTACGGTGATGATCATCATGTCGGTTCGGTTCAATTTTTCTATTCTCCGGATAAACGGTTCAATCCGGTGCCGCGAATACGTTCTCTATCGTTGCGTTTCAAAAGGTTGGATTTCGCGTGATGGGTAGGAGAGAGATTGGAAGAGGGAGAGTGGGAAACGTGTAATATTAATTAGTTGTGCGGGAAAATTCTCTAAATGCAATTATTTTCAATTTTAAGAAAAGAAAAATGAAGTTTATTATGTTGTCGACCATAATGGTACGGTTGATGATCATCATGTCGGTTCGGTTCAATTTTTCTATTCTCGGATAAACGGTTCAATTTGGTGCCGCGAATACGTTCTCTATCGTTGCGTTTCAAAAGGTTGGATTTCGCGTGTTGGGTAGGAGAGAGATTGGAAGAGGTAGAGTGGGAAACGTGTAATATTAATTAGTTGTGCGGGAAAATTCTCTAAATGCAATTATTTTCAATTTTAATAAAAGAAAAATGAAGTTTATTATGTTGTCGACCATAATGGTACGGGCGATGATCATCATGTCGGTTCGGTTCAATTTTTCTATTCTTCGGATAAACGGTTCAATCCGGTGCCGCGAATACGTTCTCTATCGTTGCGTTTCAAAAGGTTGGATTTCGCGTGATGGGTAGGAGAGAGATTGGAAGAGGTAGAGTGGGAAACGTGTAATATTAATTAGTTGTGCGGGAAAATTCTCTAAATGCAATTATTTTAAATTTTAATAAAAGAAAAATGAAGTTTATTATGTTGTCGACCATAATGGTAACGCTGATGATCATCATGTCGGTTCGGTTCAATTTTTCTATTCTCGGATAAACGGTTCAATTTGGTGCCGCGAATACGTTCTCTATCGTTGCGTTTCAAAAGGTTGGATTTCGCGTGATGGGTAGGAGAGAGATTGGAAGAGGTAGAGTGGGAAACGTGTAATATTAATTAGTTGTGCGGGAAAATTCTCTAAATGCAATTATTTTCAATTTTAATAAAAGAAAAATGAAGTTTATTATGTTGTCGACCATAATGGTACGGTGATGATCATCATGTCGGTTCGGTTCAATTTTTCTATTCTCCGGATAAACGGTTCAATCCGGTGCCGCGAATACGTTCTCTATCGTTGCGTTTCAAAAGGTTGGATTTCGCGTGATGGGTAGGAGAGAGATTGGAAGAGGTAGAGTGGGAAACGTGTAATATTAATTAGTTGTGCGGGAAAATTCTCTAAATGCAATTATTTTAAATTTTAATAAAAGAAAAATGAAGTTTATTATGTTGTCGACTATAATGGTACGGTGATGATCATCATGTCGGTTCGGTTCAATTTTTCTATTCTCCGGATAAACGGTTCAATCGGTGCCGCGAATACGTTCTCTATCGTTGCGTTTCAAAAGGTTGGATTTTGTGTGATGGGTAGGAGAGAGATTGGAAGAGGTAGAGTGGGAAACGTGTAATATTAATTAGTTGTGCGGGAAAATTCTCTAAATGCAATTATTTTCAATTTTAATAAAAGAAAAATGAAGTATATTATGTTGTCGACCATAATGGTACGGTGATGATCATCATGTCGGTTCGGTTCAATTTTTCTATTCTCGGATAAACGGTTCAATTGGTGCCGCGAATACGTTCTCTATCGTTGCGTTTCAAAAGGTTGGATTTCGCGTGATGGGTAGGAGAGAGATTGGAAGAGGTAGAGTGGGAAACGTGTAATATTAATTAGTTGTCCTTAGGAAAATTCTCTAAATGCAATTATTTTCAATTTTAATGAAAGAAAAATAAAGTTTATTATGTTGTCGACCATAATGGTACGGCTTATGATCATCATGTCGGTTCGGTTCAATTATTCTGTTCTCTGGATAAACGGTTCAATCGAGTGCAGCGAATACGCAATTCTCCCCATCGTTGCGTTTCAAAGAGTTGGATTTTGTATGGTGGTGGAGGAGAGAGATTGGAAGAGGTAGAGTGAGAGAAATGTGTAATATTAATTAGTTGTGCCGGAAAATTCTCTAAATGCAATTATTTTCAATTTTAATAAAAGAAAAATAAAGTTTATTATGTTGTCGACCATAATGGTACGGCTTATGATCATCATGTCGGTTCAGTTCAATTATTCTATTCTCTGGATAAACGGTTCAATCCGGTGCCGCGAATACGTTCTCTATCGTTGCGTTTCAAAAGGTTGGATTTTGCGTGATGGGTAGGAGAGAGATTGGAAGAGGGAGAGTGGGAAACGTGTAATATTAATTAGTTGTGCGGGAAAATTCTCTAAATGCAATTATTTTCAATTTTAATAAAAGAAAAATGAAGTTTATTATGTTGTCGACCATAATGGTACGGTGATGATCATCATGTCGGTTCGGTTCAATTTTTCTATTCTCCGGATAAACGGTTCAATCCGGTGCCGCGAATACGTTCTCTATCGTTGCGTTTCAAAAGGTTGGATTTCGCGTGATGGGTAGGAGAGAGATTGGAAGAGGTAGAGTGGGAAACGTGTAATATTAATTAGTTGTGCGGGAAAATTCTCTAAATGCAATTATTTTCAATTTTAATAAAAGAAAAATGAAGTTTATTATGTTGTCGACCATAATGGTACGGTGATGATCATCATGTCGGTTCGGTTCAATTTTTCTATTCTCGGATAAACGGTTCAATTTGGTGCCGCGAATACGTTCTCTATCGTTGCGTTTCAAAAGGTTGGATTTCGCGTGATGGGTAGGAGAGAGATTGGAAGAGGTAGAGTGGGAAACGTGTAATATTAATTAGTTGTGCGGGAAAATTCTCTAAATGCAATTATTTTAAATTTTAATAAGAGAAAAATGAAGTTTATTATGTTGTCGACCATAATGGTACGGTGATGATCATCATGTCGGTTCGGTTCAATTTTTCTATTCTCCGGATAAACGGTTCAATCCGGTGCCGCGAATACGTTCTCTATCGTTGCGTTTCAAAAGGTTGGATTTCGCGTGATGGGTAGGAGAGAGATTGGAAGAGGTAGAGTGGGAAACGTGTAATATTAATTAGTTGTGCGGGAAAATTCTCTAAATGCAATTATTTTCAATTTTAATAAAAGAAAAATGTAGTTTATTATGTTGTCGACCATAATGGTACGGTGATGATCATCATGTCGGTTCGGTTCAATTTTTCTATTCTCGGATAAACGGTTCAATCCGGTGCCGCGAATACGTTCTCTATCGTTGCGTTTCAAAAGGTTGGATTTCGCGTGTTGGGTAGGAGAGAGATTGGAAGAGGTAGAGTGGGAAACGTGTAATATTAATTAGTTGTGCGGGAAAATTCTCTAAATGCAATTATTTTCAATTTTAATAAAAGAAAAATGAAGTTTATTATGTTGTCGACCATAATGGTACGGTGATGATCATCATGTCGGTTCGGTTCAATTTTTCTATTCTCCGGATAAACGGTTCAATTTGGTGCCGCGAATACGTTCTCTATCGTTGCGTTTCAAAAGGTTGGATTTCGCGTGATGGGTAGGAGAGAGATTGGAAGAGGTAGAGTGGGAAACGTGTAATATTAATTAGTTGTGCGGGAAAATTCTCTAAATGCAATTATTTTCAATTTTAATAAAAGAAAAATGAAGTTTATTATGTTGTCGACCATAATGGTACGGTGATGATCATCATGTCGGTTCGGTTCAATTTTTCTATTCTCGGATAAACGGTTCAATCCGGTGCCGCGAATACGTTCTCTATCGTTGCGTTTCAAAAGGTTGGATTTCGCGTGATGGGTAGGAGAGAGATTGGAAGAGGTAGAGTGGGAAACGTGTAATATTAATTAGTTGTGCGGGAAAATTCTCTAAATGCAATTATTTTCAATTTTAATAAAAGAAAAATGAAGTTTATTATGTTGTCGACCATAATGGTACGGTGATGATCATCATGTCGGTTCGGTTCAATTTTTCTATTCTCCGGATAAACGGTTCTATCCGGTGCCGCGAATACGTTCTCTATCGTTGCGTTTCAAAAGGTTGGATTTCGCGTGATGGGTAGGAGAGAGATTGGAAGAGGGAGAGTGGGAAACGTGTAATATTAATTAGTTGTGCGGGAAAATTCTCTAAATGCAATTATTTTAAATTTTAATAAAAGAAAAATGAAGTTTATTATGTTGTCGACCATAATGGTACGGCGATGATCATCATGTCGGTTCGGTTCAATTTTTCTATTCTCGGATAAACGGTTCAATCCGGTGCCGCGAATACGTTCTCTATCGTTGCGTTTCAAAAGGTTGGATTTTGTGTGATGGGTAGGAGAGAGATTGGAAGAGGGAGAGTGGGAAACGTGTAATATTAATTAGTTGTGCGGGAAAATTCTCTAAATGCAATTATTTTAAATTTTAATAAAAGAAAAATGAAGTTTATTATGTTGTCGAACATAATGGTACGGTGATGATCATCATGTCGGTTCGGTTCAATTTTTCTATTCTCGGATAAACGGTTCAATCCGGTGCCGCGAATACGTTCTCTATCGTTGCGTTTCAAAAGGTTGGATTTCGCGTGATGGGTAGGAGAGAGATTGGAAGAGGTAGAGTGGGAAACGTGTAATATTAATTAGTTGTGCGGGAAAATTCTCTAAATGCAATTATTTTCAATTTTAATAAAAGAAAAATGAAGTTTATTATGTTGTCGACCATAATGGTACGGGCGATGATCATCATGTCGGTTCGGTTCAATTTTTCTATTCTCGGATAAACGGTTCTATTTGGTGCCGCGAATACGTTCTCTATCGTTGCGTTTCAAAAGGTTGGATTTCGCGTGATGGGTAGGAGAGAGATTGGAAGAGGTAGAGTGGGAAACGTGTAATATTAATTAGTTGTGCGGGAAAATTCTCTAAATGCAATTATTTTAAATTTTAATAAAAGAAAAATGAAGTTTATTATGTTGTCGACCATAATGGTACAGGCAATGATCATCATGTCGGTTCGGTTCAATTTTTCTATTCTTAGGATAAATGGTTCTATCGGGTACCGTGAATACGTTCTATATCGTTGCGTTTCAAAAGGTTGGATTTCGCGTGATGGGTAGGAGAGAGCATTGGAAGAGGTAGAGTGGGAAATGTGTAATATTAATTAGTTGTGCGGGAAAATTCTCTAAATGCAATTATTTTCAATTTTAATAAAAAAAGAAAAAATGAAGTTTATTATGTTGTCGACCATAATTGTACGGTGATGATCATCTCATGACGGTTCGGTTAAAAATTTTTACATTCTCAGGATAAATGGTTCTATCGGGTACCGCGGAATACGTTCTCAATCGTTGCGTTTCAAAAGGTTGGATTTCGCGTGATGGGTAGGAGAGCTTTTGGAAGAGGTAGAGTGGGAAACGTGTAATATTGAGTAGTTGTGCAGGGAAAATTCTCTAAATGCAATTATTTTAAGTTTTGATAAAGAAAAATGAAGTTTATTATGTTGTCGACCATAATTGTACGAGTGATGATCATACGCAACAATTCGATTAAATTTTTCTATTCTCGGATAAATGGTTCTATCTGGTGCGCGAATACGTTCTATACATCGTTGCGTTTCAAAAGGTTGGATTTCGCGTGATGGGTAGGAGAGCTTTCGGAAGAGGTAGAGTGGGAAACGTGTAATATTAATTAGTTGTGCGGGAAAATCCTCTAAATGCAATTATTTTAAATTTTAATAAAAAAAAAATGAAGTTGATTATGTTGTCGACCATAATTGTACGGGCGATGATCATCATGACGGTTCGGTTAAATTTTCTATTCTCGGATAAATGGTTCTATCGGTGCCGCGAATACGTTCTCGCCGTATTTGCATTTCAAAAGGTTGGATTTCACGTGATGGGTAGGAGGGTGGAAGAGGTAGAGTGGGAAACGTGTAATATTATTAATTAGTTGTGCGGGGAAAATTCTCTAAATGCAATTATTTTAAATTTTAATAAAAGAAAAATGAAGTTTATTATGTTGTCGACCATAATTGTACGGCGTGTGATCATCGTGACGGTTCGGTTAAATTTTTCTATTCTCGGATAAATGGTTCTATGCAGTGCCGCCGAATACGTTCTCTGTCGTTTGCGTTTCAAAGGTTGGTTTTCGCGTGATGGGTAGGAGAGAGATTGGAAGAGGGAGAGTGGGAAACGTGTAATATTAATTAGTTGTGCGGGAAAATTCTCTAAATGCAATTATTTTATAGGGAATAAGAGAAAAATGAAGTATATTATGTTGTCGAACATAATGGTACGGCTGATGATTATCATGTCGGTTCAGTTCAATTTTTCTATTCTCCGGATAAACGGTTCTATTTGGTGCGCGAATACGTTCTCTATGTTGCGTTTCAAAGGTTGGATTTCGCGTGTTGGGTAGGAGAGACATTGGAAGAGGCCGAGTGGGAAATGTGTAATATTAATTAGTTGTGCGGAAATTCTCTAAATGCAATTATTTTCAATTTTAATAAAAGAAAAATGAAGTTTATTATGTTGTCGACATAATGGTACGAGCGATGATCATCATGTCGGTTCGGTTCAATTTTCTATTCTCGGATAAACGGTTCAATCCGGTGCCGCGAATTCGTTCTCTATGCGTTGCGTTTCAAAAGGTTGGATTTCGCGTGTTGGGTAGGAGAGACATTGGAAGAGATAGAGTAGGAAATGTGTAATATTAATTAGTTGTCTTAGGAAAAGTCTCTAAACGCAATTATTTTCAATTTTAATAAAGAAAAAATGAAATTTTATTATGTTGTCGAACATAATGGTACGGCTGATGATCATCATGTCGGTTCGAGTTCAATTTTTCTATTCTCGGATAAACGGTTCAATCGGTGCCGCGAATACGTTCTCTATCGTTGCGTTTCAAAAGGTTGGATTTCGCGTGATGGGTAGGAGAGAGATTGGAAGAGGTAGAGTGGGAAACGTGTAATATTAATTAGTTGTGCGGGAAAATTCTCTAAATGCAATTATTTTAAATTTTAATAAAAGAAAAATGAAGTTTATTATGTTGTCGACCATAATGGTACGGTGATGATCATCATGTCGGTTCGGTTCAATTTTTCTATTCTCCGGATAAACGGTTCAATTTGGTGCCGCGAATACGTTCTCTATCGTTGCGTTTCAAAAGGTTGGATTTCGCGTGATGGGTAGAGAGAGATTGGAAGAGGTAGAGTGGGAAACGTGTAATATTAATTAGTTGTGCGGGAAAATTCTCTAAATGCAATTATTTTCAATTTTAATAAAAGAAAAATGAAGTTTATTATGTTGTCGAACATAATGGTACGGTGATGATCATCATGACGGTTCGGTTCAATTTTTCTATTCTCGGATAAACGGTTCTATTTGTGCCGCGAATACGTTCTCTATCGTTGCGTTTCAAAAGGTTGGATTTCGCGTGATGGGTAGGAGAGAGATTGGAAGAGGGAGAGTGGGAAATGTGTAATATTAATTAGTTGTGCGGGAAAATTCTCTAAATGCAATTATTTTCAATTTTAATAAAAGAAAAATGAAGTTTATTATGTTGTCGACCATAATGGTACGGTGATGATCATCATGTCGGTTCGGTTCAATTTTTCTATTCTCGGATAAACGGTTCAATCCGTGCCGCGAATACGTTCTCTATCGTTGCGTTTCAAAAGGTTGGATTTTGTGTGATGGGTAGGAGAGAGATTTGAAGAGGTAGAGTGGGAAACGTGTAATATTAATTAGTTGTGCGGGAAAATTCTCTAAATGCAATTATTTTAAATTTTAATAAAAGCAAATGAAGTTTATTATGTTGTCGACCATAATGGTACGATGATCATCATGACGGTTGGGTTCAATTTTTCTATTCTCAGGATAAATAGTTCTATCACAGTGCAGAGAATACGTTCTCTATCGTTGCGTTTTCCAAGGTTGGATTTCGCGTGATTGGTAGGAGAGCTTTTGGAAAGAGGTAGAGTCGGAAACGTGTAATATTAATTAGTTGTGAGGGAAAATTCTCTTAAATGCAATTATTTTCAATTTTAATAAAAGAAAAATGAAGTTTATTATGTTGTCGACCATAATGGTACGGTGATGATCATCATGTCGGTTCGGTTCAATTTTTCTATTCTCCGGATAAACGGTTCAATCCGGTGCCGCGAATACGTTCTCTATCGTTGCGTTTCAAAAGGTTGGATTTCGCGTGATGGGTAGGAGAGAGATTGGAAGAGGTAGAGTGGGAAACGTGTAATATTAATTAGTTGTGCGGGAAAATTCTCTAAATGCAATTATTTTCAATTTTAATAAAAGAAAAATGAAGTATATTATGTTGTCGACCATAATGGTACGAGTGATGATCATCGTGTCGGTTCGATTCAATTTTTCTATTCTACGGAAAAGCGGTTCAATTTCGTCCAGCGAATACGTTCTCTATTTTTGCGTTTTGAAAGGTTGGATTTCGCGTGTTAGGTAGGAGAGACATTGGAAGAGGTAGAGTGGGAAATGTGTAATATTAATTAGTTGTCCTTAGGAAAATTCTCTAAATGCGATTATTTTCTCAATTTTAATGAAAGAAAAATGAAGTTTATTGTATGTTGTCGACCATAATGGTAAAACTTGTGATCATCGTGTGTCGGTTCAGTTCGATTTTTCTATTCTACGGATAAACGGTTCTATTTGGTGACGCGAATACGTTCTCTATCGTTGCGTTTGAAAATGTTGGATTTCGGCGTGATTGGGTAGGAGAGACATTGGAAGAGGCGGAGTGGGAAATGTGTAATATTAATTAGTTGTGCGGGAAAATTCTCCATATGCGATTATTTTCAATTTTAATAAGAGAAAAATGAAGTTTATTATGTTGTAGATGATAATGGTACGAGTGATGGTCATGTAGGTTCGGTTCGATTTTTCTATTCTCGGATAAGCAGTTCTAATCGGTGCTGCGAATTCGTTCTTTATCGTTGCGTTTCAAAAGGTTGGATTTTGTGTGATGCGTAGGAGAGAGATTGGAAGAGGGAGAGTAGGAAACGTGTAATATTAATTAGTTGTGCGGGAAAATTCTCTAAATGCAATTATTTTCAATTTTAATAAGAGAACAATGAAGTATATTATGTTGTCGACCATAATGGTAGCGGTGATGATCATCGTATCGGTTCGGTTCAATTTTTCTATTCTCGGATAAACGGTTCAATCCGTGCCATGGCGAATACGTTCTCTATCGTTGCGTTTCAAAAGGTTGGATTTCGCGTGATGGGTAGGAGAGTGATTGGAAGAGGTAGAGTGGGAAACGTGTAATATTATGTTGTGCGGGAAAATTCTCTAAATGCAATTATTTTGAAATTTTAGTAAGAGAACAATGAAGTGTATTATGTTGTTGACCATAATGGTACGGCTGATTATCATCATGTCGGTTCAGTTCAGTTTTTCTATTCTCCGGATAAACGGTTCAATCCGGTGCCGCGAATACGTTCTCTATCGTTGCGTTTCAAAAGGTTGGATTTCGCGTGATGGGTAGGAGAGAGATTGGAAGAGGTAGAGTGGGAAGACGTGTAATATTAATTAGTTGTGCGGGAAAATTCTCTAAAAATGCAATTATTTTCAATTTTAATAAAAGAAAAATGAAGTTTATTATGTTGTCGAACATAATGGTACGATGATCATCGTGACGGTTCGGTTGATTTTTTATTCTCGGATAAACGGTTCTATTTGGTGCCGCGAATACGTTCTCTATCGTTGCGTTTCAAAAGGTTGGATTTCGCGTGTTGGTAGGAAGACATTGGAAGAGGGGGAGTGGGAAATGTGTAATATTAATTAGTTGTGCGGGAAAATTCTCTAAATGCAATTATTTTCAATTTTAATAAGAGAACAATGAAGTTTATTATGTTGTCGACCATAATGGTACGGTGATGATCATCATGTCGGTTCGGTTCAATTTTCTATTCTCGGATAAACGGTTCATCAGGTCTCAGCGAATACGTTCTCTATCGTTGCGTTTCAAAAAGGGTTGGAGTTCGCGTGATGGGTAGAAGGAGAGATTGGAAGAGGTAGAGTGGGAAACGTGTAATATTAATTAGTTGTGCGGGAAAATTCTCTAAATGCAATTATTTTAAATTTTAATAAGAGAAAAATGAAGTTTATTATGTTGTCGACCATAATGGTACGGTGATGATCATCATGTCGGTTCGGTTCAATTTTTCTATTCTCGGATAAACGGTTCAATTGGTGCCGCGAATGCGTTCTCCATCTTTGCGTTTCAAAAGGTTGGATTTCGCGTGTTGGGTAGGAGAGACATTGGAAGAGGTAGAGTGGGAAATGTGTAATATTAATTAGTTGTGCGGGAAAATTCTCTAAATGCAATTATTTTCAATTTTAATAAAAGAAAAATGAAGTTTATTATGTTGTCGACCATAATGGTTCGGCTGATGATCATCATGTCGGTTCAGTTCAATTTTTCTATTCTCCGGATAAACGGTTCAATCCGGTGTCGCGAATACGTTCTCTATCGTTGCGTTTCAAAAGGTTGGATTTCTTGTGATGGGTAGAAGAGAGATTGGAAGAGGGAGAGTGGGAAACGTGTAATATTAATTAGTTGTGCGGGAAAATTCTCTAAATACAATTATTTTAAATTTTAATAAGAGAACAATGAAGTATATTATGTTGTCGACCATAATGGTACGGTTATTTTTTATGATCATCATGTCGGTTCGGTTCAATTTTTCTATTCTCCGGATAAACGGTTCAATTCGGTGCCGCGAATACGTTCTCTCTTATCGTTGCGTTTCGAAAAGGTTGGATTTCGCGTGATGGGTAGGAGAGAGATTGGAAGAGGTAGAGTGGGAAACGTGTAATATTAATAAGTTGTGCGGGAAAATTCTCTAAATGCAATTATTTTCAATTTTAATAAAAGAAAAATGAAGTATATTATGTTGTCGACCATAATGGTACCGTGATGATCATCATGTCGGTTCGGTTCAATTTTTCTATTCTCGGATAAACGGTTCAATCCGGTGCCGCGAATACGTTCTCTATCGTTGCGTTTCAAAAGGTTGGATTTCGCGTGATGGGTAGGAGAGAGATTGGAAGAGGGAGAGTGGGAAACGTGTAATATTAATTAGTTGTGCGGGAAAATTCTCTAAATGCAATTATTTTAAATTTTAATAAGAGAACAATGAAGTATATTATGTTGTCGAACATAATGGTACGCTGATGATCATCATGTCGGTTCAGTTCAATTTTTCTATTCTCCGGAAAAACGGTTCAATCCGGTGCCGCGAATACGTTCTCTATCTTTGCGTTTCAAAAGGTTGGATTTCGCGTGTTAGGTAGGAGAGACATTGGAAGAGGTAGAGTGGGAAATGTGTAATATTAATTAGTTGTGCCGGAAAATTCTCTAAATGCAATTATTTTCAATTTTAATAAAAGAAAAATGAAGTTTATTATGTTGTCGACCATAATGGTACGGCTTATGATCATCATGTCGGTTCAGTTCAATTTTTCTATTCTCCGGATAAACGGTTCTATTTGGTGCCGCGAATACGTTCTCTATCGTTGCGTTTCAAAAGGTTGGATTTCGCGTGTTGGGTAGGTGAGACATTGGAAGAGGCAGAGTGGGAAATGTGTAATATTAATTAGTTGTGCGGGAAAATTCTCTAAATGCAATTATTTTCAATTTTAATAAAAGAAAAATGAAGTTTATTATGTTGTCGACCATAATGGTACGGTGATGATGATCATCATGTCGGTTCGGTTCAATTTTTCTATTCTCGGATAAACGGTTCAATCCGGTGCCGCGAATACGTTCTCTATCGTTGCGTTTCAAAAGGTTGGATTTCGCGTGATGGGTAGGAGAGAGATTGGAAGAGGTAGAGTGGGAAACGTGTAATATTAATTAGTTGTGCGGGAAAATTCTCTAAATGCAATTATTTTCAATTTTAATAAAAGAAAAATGAAGTTTATTATGTTGTCGAACATAATGGTACGGTGATGATCATCATGACGGTTCGGTTCAATTTTTCTATTCTCCGGATAAACGGTTCTATTTGGTGCCGCGAATACGTTCTCTATCGTTGCGTTTCAAAAGGTTGGATTTCGCGTGTTGGGTAGGAGAGACATTGGAAGAGGCGAGTGGGAAATGTGTAATATTAATAAGTTGTGCGGGAAAATTCTCTAAATGCAATTATTTTCAATTTTAATAAAAGAAAAATGAAGTTTATTATGTTGTCGACCATAATGGTACGGTGATGATCATCATGTCGGTTCGGTTCAATTTTTCTATTCTCCGGATAAACGGTTCAATCCGGTGCCGCGAATACGTTCTCTATCGTTGCGTTTCAAAAGGTTGGATTTTGTGTGATGGGTAGGAGAGAGATTGGAAGAGGGAGAGTGGGAAACGTGTAATATTAATTAGTTGTGCGGGAAAATTCTCTAAATGCAATTATTTTAAATTTTAATAAGAGAACAATGAAGTATATTATGTTGTCGACCATAATGGTACGAGTGATGATCATCATGTCGGTTCGGTTCAATTTTTCTATTCTCGGATAAACGGTTCAATCCGGTGCCGCGAATACGTTCTCTATCGTTGCGTTTCAAAAGGTTGGATTTCGCGTGATGGGTAGGAGAGAGATTGGAAGAGGTAGAGTGGGAAACGTGTAATATTAATTAGTTGTGCGGGAAAATTCTCTAAATACAATTATTTTCAAATTTTAATAAGAGAACAATGAAGTTTATTATGTTGTCGAACATAATGGTACGGATGATCATCATGACGGTTCGGTTCAATTTTTCTATTCTCGGATAAACGGTTCTATTTGGTGCCGCGAATACGTTCTCTATCGTTGCGTTTCAAAAGGTTGGATTTCGCGTGTTGGGTAGGAGAGACATTGGAAGAGGTCGAGTGGGAAATGTGTAATATTAATTAGTTGTGCCGGAAAATTCTCTAAATGCAATTATTTTCAATTTTAATAAAAGAAAAATGAAGTTTATTATGTTGTCGACCATAATGGTACGGTGATGATCATCATGTCGGTTCGGTTCAATTTTTCTATTCTCGGATAAACGGTTCAATTCGGTGCCGCGAATACGTTCTCTATCGTTGCGTTTCAAAAGGTTGGATTTCGCGTGTTGGGTAGGAGAGACATTGGAAGAGGTAGAGTGGGAAATGTGTAATATTAATTAGTTGTGCGGGAAAATTCTCTAAATGCAATTATTTTCAATTTTAATAAGAGAACAATGAAGTTTATTATGTTGTCGACCATAATGGTACGGGTGATGATCATCATGTCGGTTCGGTTCAATTTTTCTATTCTCGGATAAACGGTTCAATCCGGTGCCGCGAATACGTTCTCTATCGTTGCGTTTCAAAAGGTTGGATTTCGCGTGATGGGTAGGAGAGAATTGGAAGAGGGCGAGTGGGAAATGTGTAATATTAATTAGTTGTGCGGGAAAATTCTCTAAATGCAATTATTTTCAATTTTAATAAAAGAAAAATGAAGTTTATTATGTTGTCGACCATAATGGTACCGGTGATGATCATCATGTCGGTTCGGTTCAATTTTTCTATTCTCGGATAAACGGTTCAATCCGGTGCCGCGAATACGTTCTCTATCGTTGCGTTTCAAAAGGTTGGATTTTGTGTGATGGGTAGGAGAGAGATTGGAAGAGGGAGAGTGGGAAACGTGTAATATTAATTAGTTGTGCGGGAAAATTCTCTAAATGCAATTATTTTAAATTTTAATAAGAGAACAATGAAGTATATTATGTTGTCGACCATAATGGTACGGTGATGATCATCATGTCGGTTCGGTTCAATTTTTCTATTCTCCGGATAAACGGTTCAATCCGGTGCCGCGAATACGTTCTCTATCGTTGCGTTTCAAAAGGTTGGATTTTGTGTGATGGGTAGGAGAGAGATTGGAAGAGGGAGAGTGGGAAACGTGTAATATTAATTAGTTGTGCGGGAAAATTCTCTAAATACAATTATTTCAAATTTTAATAAGAGAACAATGAAGTTTATTATGTTGTCGAACATAATGGTACGGTGATGATCATCATGACGGTTCGGTTCAATTTTTCTATTCTCGGATAAACGGTTCTATTTGGTGCCGCGAATACGTTCTCTATCGTTGCGTTTCAAAAGGTTGGATTTCGCGTGTTGGGTAGGAGAGACATTGGAAGAGGCGAGTGGGAAATGTGTAATATTAATAAGTTGTGCGGGAAAATTCTCTAAATGCAATTATTTTCAATTTTAATAAAAGAAAAATGAAGTTTATTATGTTGTCGACCATAATGGTACGGTGATGATCATCATGTCGGTTCGGTTCAATTTTTCTATTCTCGGATAAACGGTTCAATCCGGTGCCGCGAATACGTTCTCTATCGTTGCGTTTCAAAAGGTTGGATTTTGTGTGATGGGTAGGAGAGAGATTGGAAGAGGGAGAGTGGGAAACGTGTAATATTAATTAGTTGTGCGGGAAAATTCTCTAAATGCAATTATTTTCAATTTTAATAAGAGAACAATGAAGTATATTATGTTGTCGACCATAATGGTACGGTGATGATCATCATGTCGGTTCGGTTCAATTTTTCTATTCTCCGGATAAACGGTTCAATCCGGTGCCGCGAATACGTTCTCTATCGTTGCGTTTCAAAAGGTTGGATTTCGCGTGATGGGTAGGAGAGAGATTGGAAGAGGTAGAGTGGGAAACGTGTAATATTAATTAGTTGTGCGGGAAAATTCTCTAAATGCAATTATTTTAAATTTTAATAAGAGAACAATGAAGTTTATTATGTTGTCGAACATAATGGTACGGCTGATGATCATCATGACGGTTCGGTTCAATTTTTCTATTCTCGGATAAACGGTTCTATTTGGTGCCGCGAATACGTTCTCTATCGTTGCGTTTCAAAAGGTTGGATTTCGCGTGTTGGGTAGGAGAGACATTGGAAGAGGTAGAGTGGGAAATGTGTAATATTAATTAGTTGTGCGGGAAAATTCTCTAAATGCAATTATTTTCAATTTTAATAAAAGAAAAATGAAGTTTATTATGTTGTCGACCATAATGGTACGGTGATGATCATCATGTCGGTTCGGTTCAATTTTTCTATTCTCGGATAAACGGTTCTATTTGGTGCCGCGAATACGTTCTCTATCGTTGCGTTTCAAAAGGTTGGATTTCGCGTGATGGGTAGGAGAGACATTGGAAGAGGTGAGTGGGAAATGTGTAATATTAATAAGTTGTGCGGGAAAATTCTCAAAATGCAATTATTTTCAATTTTAATAAAAGAAAAATGAAGTTTATTATGTTGTCGACCATAATGGTACGGTGATGATCATCGTGTCGGTTCGGTTCAATTTTTCTATTCTCGGATAAACGGTTCAATCCGGTGCCGCGAATACGTTCTCTATCGTTGCGTTTCAAAAAGGTTGGATTTCGTGTGATGGGTAGGAGAGAGATTGGAAGAGGGAGAGTGGGAAACGTGTAATATTAATTAGTTGTGCGGGAAAATTCTCTAAATGCAATTATTTTCAATTTTTAAGAAAAGAAAAATGAAGTTTATTATGTTGTCGACCATAATGGTACGGGCGATGATCATCATATCGGTTCGGTTCAATTTTTATATTCTCGGATAAACGGTTCAATCCGGTGCCGCGAATACGTTCTCCATCGTTGCGTTTCAAAAGGTTGGATTTTGTGTGATGGGTAGGAGAGAGATTGGAAGAGGGAGAGTGGGAAACGTGTAATATTAATTAGTTGTGCGGGAAAATTCTCTAAATGCAATTATTTTAAATTTTAATAAGAGAACAATGAAGTATATTATGTTGTCGACCATAATGGTACGGGCGAATGATCATCATGTCGGTTCGGTTCAATTTTTCTATTCTCGGGATAAACGGTTCAATCGGTGCCGCGAATACGTTCTACATCGTTGCGTTTCAAAAGGTTGGATTTCGCGTGATGGGTAGGAGAGAGATTGGAAGGAGTAGAGTGGGAAACGTGTAATATTAATTGGTTGTGCGGGAAAATTCTCTAAATGCAATTATTTTCAATTTTAATAAAAGAAAAATGAAGTGTATTATGTTGTTGACCATAATGGTACGGCTGATTATCATCATGTCGGTTCAGTTCAATTTTTCTATTCTCCGGATAAACGGTTCAATTTGGTGCCGCGAATACGTTCTCTATCGTTGCGTTTCAAAGGTTGGATTTCGCGTGATGGGTAGAGAGAGATTGGAAGAGGTAGAGTGGGAAACGTGTAATATTAATTAGTTGTGCGGGAAAATTCTCTAAATGCAATTATTTTCAATTTTAATAAAAGAAAAATGAAGTTTATTATGTTGTCGAACATAATGGTACGGGTGATGATCATCGTGTCGGTTCGGTTCAATTTTTCTATTCTCGGATAAACGGTTCAATCCGGTGCGCGAATACGTTCTCCATCGTTGCGTTTCAAAGGTTGGATTTCGCGTGTTAGGTAGGAGAGACATTGGAAGAGGTAGAGTGGGAAATGTGTAATATTAATTAGTTGTGCGGGAAAATTCTCTAGAAATGCAATTATTTTCAATTTTAATAAAAGAAAAATGAAGTTTATTATGTTGTCGACCATAATGGTACGACATGATCATCATGTCGGTTGAGTTCAATTTTTCTATTCTCCGGATAAACGGTTCTATTTGGTGCCGCGAATACGTTCTCTATCGTTGTGTTTCAAAAGGTTGGATTTCGCGTGTTGGGTAGGTGAGACATTGGAAGAGGCGGAGTGGGAAATGTGTAATATTAATAAGTTGTACGGGAAAATTCTCTAAATGCAATTATTTTCAATTTTATAAAGAAAATTGAAGTTTATTATGTTGTCGACCATAATGAGTACGGCGTGAGTCATGTCGGTTCGGTTAAATTTTTCTATTCTCCGGATAAAAGGTTCAATCCGTGCGCGAATTTGTTCTCTATCGTTGCGTTTTAAAGGTTGGATTTTGTGTGATGGGTAGGAGAGAGATTGGAAGAGGTA